>JAQIXD010000070.1:0-46168 GCA_034699985.1 Minunthozetes semirufus
CTATTTTGTGAACTAACCGATTATGTGAACCTTTTTGTTGTTCCCGACCCTGTTCATCTTAACGGTAAATCACTGTACTATTATTATGAGCTCATAATTAGATGGATTGCCATAAATCACAAAAAAATAATTTATATTTAGAGGAAAGCAATTCATTCCGTTTTACATCAATTCATGTGATTTAATGTGATTTAAATTCGTTACACATTATTATTGTTATTATTGTTCTCAATAAAAAGGAAATACCTTTTTCCCAAAAAAATAGAAAATGTAATTTAATAATTTCGAACCTAATCTAGGCTAAATACTAGAAGGATACTGGTACTGCTTATGTTTCACTTTTTCAAACTAATTGGTGTTGTAATTGTAGTTAAAGTTGTTATTATCGTTATATTTGTTGCAAATATTTAAATATTTATTTATCTGTTTAAAAATCAGTGACGTTAGTGAAAAGTTTTAGTTTTAACCAAGATAACATATCAATGTCACTTCCAATCACCCATCAATGCCAGTGAAAGTCGAGGAAAATCTATAATTAGTTTTGAATTTTGATTTGGGTTTTGAGGAAAGTTGTCTTCAGAACGAGTTCTTCGATTAATTCAATTGTAATCGTATTTTCATTGAATTAGATTTCAATTGATTTTTGGTTAGTTTTCCTCTTTTAAGCCCAAAGTCTTGAATAAAACAAACAGTTATTAAAAATAATCTGTTTTGTTATGAGTGGTGTTTGTGCTGAGCAGAGGACTGGCCATAAAGTTGTGTGCAATGCAGTCGTCATTGGAGTGGAGTATTGCGCTCTCAACTCAAGTCTGTGCACTATTTCATTGCATACAAAGCCAGCAATGAATACATGAATACAATGATTACATAATAAATAAAAACTTAAATTATTTAACAAAATATTAATTTATTGCTTCATTAGAGGGACAGTTGTTTTAGTGATTGATTTTAATTATTTATTATTATATTCGTAACTGTTTTGAGATGTGATCAAAGAAGTGGCAAATGTCTGACACCAAAGACTGATAACAATTTAATTAAGAAAATGTTTGCAAATTATTGTCTATTTTTCGATTGATTTTTAGACATTTTGTTCATAGATTTCAAACAAGTTTTGCTATAAAACGCTTTTTTGATATTTGTATTTGATTTTCATCTGATTTTGTGCACATTTTAAGTGTGATTTTGTCGCACAAGAAGTAATGTCGCGTACGTTTCGCACCAAAACCCCGACCTTTCGGTTCAACCGAAATGAAGACGATTTGCTCGAAGAAGTACTCGAAGCAAATGAGGCCTTCGATAAACTGGAAGACGACAACTCCATTGACTCGATCTCTTCGACCAACATTAGTATGGCATCCGATTTAAGCGGCAGTCAATTGAGTGGATCAGGTGTTCCTCGAGAGCGATCCTCTGAGCGATTCAAAGACTTCATTGCGTCCAAACTCAACAAAACCAAGAGTTTAGACGAAGACACTGACAAAGAGTCGATTACGTCGAAGTGGTTTAATGACATGAAAGTCAAAATCAAAGAAAAAATTGATGAAAGAAAACGAGAAAAAGAGAGAGAAAAACATTTAAATGATTCCGACTCTAAACTAAGTGAATCCGATCTCTCAAGAGAGTCGACTCCCGTTAAGACACTTAAACCAAATGAAGACAGTTTTCAAAATACTATAAACGAAATATCTGTGGATTACCCGAAAGAGTCACCCCTTTCATCGTTAAATAGTTCTATGGTTCAAACCCCAGAACTGGAAGTGATTGACTTCGAACCAATGAATTCGAACTTAAATAATGAAGAATTGGAGACAAATTTGGAGGAAGAGACCAATCTATTGCCAGACATTACAAAATCGCCGCAATTGTGGACTTATAGCCAAATATTCAATACAACGGCGCTATTGATAGCATTGATCTCTTTGCTGATATCGGTGTCACTTCCCGTTCACTCATTCATTAGGGGTTTACTCTTTGGATGTATTTTGACTGTTATCTCATTTTCGGTCTTATTTTTCTACATTATATCCAAATATTTCGTAACGAAGACCAGCACAAGAAAGGAGAGCCCCCGAAGGGATGTCCTCACTATTGAAGTCCCAAATTGTGTTGCCTTTAATGAAGAGATATTCAAGGGATGGGTCTACGAGTTTGTTGGCAGTTATGACGACAGAGATAGTGGTTTCAAAGTCCAGTTAATTTACGTTCGACTCCAGGGGTCGAGTCTTCGACTTTCAAAACCGAAACATGAAATCAAAAAATCAAAACTAAACTCGAATTCTTTGCCGATATTCGGTTCCCAAAGATTCTTCGAATTATCAAAAATGTCTCACAAAAGGGTTTATCTTCTTTTGCCTAAAAGTGTCAAAAATCAGAAGAAATACATTTGGAGTAAGAAATACCCGATTTGTCTGGAATTAGAAGACATTAAAACCAAAAGTATTAACAAATTGGTTCTGTTTATACGCAACTGTAGAGACAAAGAGGAATGGTTTTGGAAACTTAGAGATAGAATTAATCAAACAGTTTATACAACTACCGGAGCTTCCGGTCCGCCGACACCTAACTCGACCTCAGATGTGATATCTGCTGAAATCGAGAGTTTGCCCCGAACTCAGTCACTAGACTTGGGTTCACTACAAAGCGCTACAACTTGTTCTTCAAATTCAAGTTCTCCCACAAGTCCTACTCGAGAGCTAACAATTCTGTCCAAACAATTGGATTACAATCTGTTTATGAATAAAATAATGACATTTAAGCCACAAAACGAGTCTTCCCTCCTATGGTTTAACGCACTGATCAGTAGAATCTGTTTCGATATATTGAACGAAGAGTTTTGGTCTAATTATATCGCAGCAAAAATACAGAGAAAATTACGCCGTTTAAGGCTTCCCTATTTCATGGAGTCCTTAACCATCACTGAAATAGATGTCGGAAAAACATTACCAAAATTCAATGACGTCCCCAAACCCCCAGTAGTCGATAAAAGAGGGCTTTGGATTGATTTTGATATTACTTACTCCGGTAAGCAGTGATTCTTGAGTTTTCTGTTTCTGAATAATCTTATTCTGTGCCCAAACTTTAGGCGGTTTTACAATGACTTTGGAAACGAAACTTAATTTAATGAAATTGAAAGAACAGGGAAACGGTTCCCAAGAAATGAAGAATTTTGTAGAAAAAGCTGAACTCGATTTGTCTGATAACGAAAGTGATTCAATAATTACCAGTTCTGATGAAGAGGTTGAAGAGAAGCCATCGCTTGATCCGGAAGACGCGGACACATCGAAAAAGCAGCAAAAAATTCTTAAGTTTGTCGACAAAATCGCTTCTTCGCAGTACTTTCAAAAAGCAACTGAAAATAAATACATTAAACGGGCGATGGAAGGGGTGTCCAAAACCGCTCTCATTCTTACCGTTCAAATCCAAACACTAAATGGAACTTTAGGTATGAGTCAATTGAGTGATGGTCTCATCAATTAATTAATTAATGGTTTTCATTGATATTTAGCACTAAATATACCGCAACCGCCAACCGATCGTTTATGGTATGGCTTCAGAGGCAATCCCGATCTAGTCCTGTCCGCCCGACCAAAGTTGGGCGAACATGAGGTGAGTATAAGTCAAGTAACGGACATAATTGAGCGCAAACTTCGGTCAGAGTTTGCAAAAGTGTTGGTTATGCCTAATATGGATGATCTGGTAATACCTGTGCTGATGACAAACGTAGATCAATACATAACAGTTGTGCCTTAAAGTCAGTCACACATTGGTTTCCCATCGGAACGCCTTTCGGGCCAATAGTTTATATTTAATCGCAATTCTGTTGTTCTTTGACTTAAGTTCGACTTTATTTCCAATTATTAGTAAAGAATTGAATTATAATTTTATTATTAATTGATTTATGATTTATTCATATCATTGGCTGTGATATTACCCATACTTTTGATCAATAATTATATAATTTATTTGATTTTTTAATTAATATATTATTATTCAAAACACTTGAGTAATGATTACAATAATTGAAACATCTTTTCGTCAAAAGAGTCCTCTAAAACAGTCACACAAAACGTCGAAACCTTTTATTATAATAATTATTGTATTAATTATTAATTGATTTGAATTTGTATTTAATTTTTGCAAATAAAACAAAATATCTTTTTTCTAATTATTATATCTTTTTATACAACAAATGCTTAAAACATTTGATTCAATATATTCTTCATTTTATTCATTATTTAATTCTTGGCTAACATTTAATCTCAACTAAAAAATAATAATAACAAAAACGGAATGTAATTTCTATTACATCTAATGGTTATGTATTTTCCAAATAAATCTATGAATAACTAAAACTATTGGAGATCTTCGAGTCTAAGATTTATGTGGAGCTGAGGTTTGACTTCGCAAATGACTTTAGCCAACAGGTCTTCGATAACCTTATCTTTGGCGGCGACCACACTCTTATTCATTATATCCATTTTGACTCTGGTCTCGGCCTCGATTCGGGCCGCGATATCGTCTCTGTTCGACACAAATATTAAACTCAATGATAGGTAGAGTGAGGACCAGTTAGAGTACAAACCTGGAGCCCATGTGCTGCCTCTCATAGTCACGGAATTGTTTCTCTCTTTCGGCCTTAAATTTTTCGATTTCATTATTTGCCTCTTCTTTTGCCTGTTTCAGGCGGCGGGCCTTTCGCTTACGCGCCTCCTGGACCTGATCCACGCAAATGGTTAACAAATATTGAGTCAAAACATTGACCAAAATATTGCAAAATTCAATTGAAATGAGAAAATGTTTAACCTTTTCCGCGGCTCTCTTCTCAGCAGTCAATAGCTGTTGAATACCTTGTGTCTGACTGGCCATCACTATTGTCGATGACTAATTGATACTCAAATTTATTAATATTTATTGCGAATTGAATTTAATGGTAAAATAGATGATTAATTGGCGAAACCCTAATCAATTGGTAATTAAAGTGAGTAAACGCCCAACAAATCAACAAAAAGGTAATTTCCAAATCGTTAGATATGTTTGCGGTCTTTAATTGGTTTGTATTGAATCCAATGATCCGACAAAAGGTTGCGATCGTTTGAACGCATCGATCCCTAGTCTGTGACCAATGAATTGGTTGTGGAATGCGAGTGAAGTGTCAGTCGATGTGTTCATTGAGTGTCAGCTGACAGTTGTGTTGAGTATTGAATGAAAATTAAAGTCCATTTCATAACAACTCTCATAAACTGATTGAGTAGTCGTTCACTCCTTAACTCATTTCTCAAATGAATTTCAATCAAAAATCAGATCAAAATTCATTCATTTATTGATGTTTTTCACTGATTTTATCCAAAAATCGATTGTTTTTTCTATTTATTTATATTTCTGTTAATTGTATTTGATTTCAATATTTGGTGTTATTTGAGAAAAGTGTGAATTTATTATTGTTTTTCCCGTTTGTCGACTAATTTGGAAATTGAGTTCATTTCACAAGAAATGGATAATTATTTAGAGATTTGCAGAAACCATTTGGTATGTCATCTGTTTTGTTTACAGCCATTAAGTCATCGGTTTGTTCATCAAATGATAATTAATTTCTTGGATTTTAGTCAAAACTTAGCGAATTGTCGGAACCGATTGAATTAGTGATCGGGAATGAGAGCTGTGATCTGGACTCTGCGGTCAGTGCCGTCGGACTGGCATTCATTAAATATACCGAATATAATGTAATTAATGTCAAAATGAGTTATCTTATGAGTAATTCGTGAATCAGTGGTTAAAATCTAATTGTTTTAATTGCTTAGAAACAGGAATCAGATAAACGTATTGTAATTCCTGTACTCAATACTACTCGAAATGAATTAGAACTGAAGACAGAAGTGGTCTTTTGGTTTGAAAACTCAATACACATCAATAGGAATGACCTGATATGCAGGGATCAGATAGACTTCGAGGCGTTCAGAACAAGTATTAATACATTTTTGACTTTATTTTAGAATTTATTCTTAATTTTGAATTTTCAGAGAAAGTGTTCATAACATTAGTTGACCACAACTTAAACAAACAAATGTCAAAATTGGGTGAAATTATAGAAATAATAGATCACCATAAGTACGATCAAAAAGACATTTCTGTATCCGATCCCTCAAAAATGGTGATTGACATATCTGTTGGCTCCTGTTCTACACTTATTGCCGAACGATTCCTCAAAAGTGATCTGAGAAGTGACACACAAATGGCGCTCATGTTTTTCGGGACAATTGTTTTGGGTATGCCTTCGATTTTAATGTGGGTTTGATCAGAAGGTAACCCTTTTTTGCAGATACCGTCAACTTTTCAGAATCGGCTCAAAAGTTCAGCGAAAGAGACAAATCAATTGTAAAACAATTGGAGTCTATTATCGAAGAAAACGAGTTATCGATCACTCGTTCAGAAGTTTATAATCAGTTAATGGACGCCAAGAACTCTACCAATAATTTGACTTTTGAACAGTTGTTACTTAAGGACAGAAAGATAGTCCCAAACACACGAATCATCATATCCTCCATTTCCGGTAAACTGGTCTCTGAATTAGGTGTCGAAGAGAAGCGCCAACGCCTTCAAGAATTCGCCTCAAATGCCATCAATCGATTCGAAGCGATTGTTATTCTTGGAATCGATAACACAAATACAGATCACATTCGAAGAGATTTAGCAGTTTTTTCGAAGAATGAAAACCTCTTGCAAATGGTATTCAAAACTAAATCTCAAATAATTTATTGATTTTTGATTTCTATTCAAAAGATTTGCGCTAAACTCGAGGCTGAGAGCAGTGCACTCGACCTCAAGACTCTCTCAGAATTCAATGATCTGAGAGTTTATATCCAAAACAATGTGAAAGCCTCACGAAAAATGATTCTGCCTTTGATTGCAACTGTAATTCATACCAATGGCTCAGGTATTTCATAATTAGATTATTTTTATGCCTAAAAGATGTATATATCGTTATTTAAATGACTTTATACTTATTGGTCGCTCCTTTTTTGCTAATAAATTGTTGAAAACTAACCAAAACTATGTATCAGATAATGAGTACACGAATTCTCCCTCTAATCGGAAAAAACTATTGAAATCTTTGTCGACCGCAGACGTCGATCCAGAGTTTGTCCTGAATTATGTTTGTGAAACCGTAGAATTTCTTGAGTCACCTCAATATAGTTCAATGGATAACGAGGTTTGCCTTCAATTTAGAGTTTAATTAAGTCTTCATTTAAATGTTGACTCAATTTTAGGGACAAAACGAACGCTCTTTTTCTATCGCTTCGAAAGGTTAGTCTTTTGGGACTTTTATTAATTCAGTTCTTTTGTGACTAACATTAGAGTCAACTAATGGGAGGCGAGAGTCAGAGCTTGAAATACCTTCCATTGATGTGAATAAACTGAATAATCCCGAATCCATTTATGGCTCATATATTGAAGACTCGTTTGTCGGCGAATTAGTCGGTGATTATCAGAATATTGATTCCATGGAAGAAGAGGGCGAACATCTCGACAATAATTGGGGTCTAAATAATGGGATCAATAATGAGATTGAGTTTGATTTTGACTCATTTGGTCCCGAATCCATTATCTATACCGGTAATGACAACATCGAAGAACAGAATGGCCTCAAACACAAGCAATCCATTAGCGAAGAGACTCTCAACGCAGGTATTTATCATTTGAATCAAAGACTTCTGTTTTCTTAATATGTTTTCTTTGTTTAGAATCCAATTCAAGTGAATTGAATTCCACTCAAACCAGTGAACAGACCGATGAAAGACAAACAGATGAAAGCCCTGAGAAGAAGGAAAATGGAAACAAATCTTCGTTAGATATTCCCCGCGAATCAAATCCGAATCCTACCTCTGAATCCGAATTAAGTCCTTCGATCGGCGAAGAAAGGGATGAGATATCGCCCTTTAAAAGGAACACATCTCTAACTGTGAGCCAAAGAAAGAAAATCAGTCCGCGAATAGATATCCATCAGATTCTCAATTCTTCAGATGACATGAGTCCCGTTATTCTAAATGACGATCCATTGACTCATCCGTTAGAGACTATTGATATAAATAATATAAATATCGAAACATTTTTTGACGAAAATAATGACAAAAACTCAAATAAATTGACTCCAAATGAGAGTAAAGGTTAGAACAATAAACAACTGATTCTTCTGAAAACTCTCATCTCTTGTGGTGATCATCTGATCATTGATTTCAAGCTCTGACTGTCTCTCACTTTGACTTTTACTTCATTTCTTAAATTCAATTCTAATATGATTTCAAACGCCATAACTATTTTCATTCTTTAAGGTTTGGTTCGAAGGCCGTCCACAACCAAAAAGAAGATTCCCGTTAATAGAGAATTCTTCACAAGCGATGAAATAAACGGTAATTTCTTCAGACATTTATTTCGAATATTTACTGATCTGTATCTTTATAACAGATAAGAACAGAGCGGGAGAACCCTCACAGCCTATTGAGCCTTTGAGTGCGCGCCAAGAATTGGAGGAATCTCGAGCCTGGAGTCAGTCGTGTCCGATGGGTCCTGAGGGAGACATTAAACCCATTGACATGAAAGTGATCGATCCCTACAAGAAAGTCATATCACACGGCGGTTACTTTCATTCGAGTACTTCAGCAGAAAACAGCCATCAATCGGGTTCGAGTCCCGCCATTATCGTCTTCTCTGCCTGTTTTTTGCCCGACCGCTCCCGAAAAGACTACAATTACGTTATGGATCACCTCTTTATGTAATTATATTCTTCTTTATGTTCTTTAAGTAATGACTTGTTTTTGTTTGGACAACAGGTATGTGTTGACAACTCTTCACAATTTGATTGCCGACGACTATATTCTGATATATTTCCATAACGCGGGAGTAACGGCTCCGGGAAATAATATGCCGACCTTTGGATGGCTTAAGAGATGTTATTATATGATCGATAGAAGACTTAAGAAGAATCTTAAGGGACTATATTTAGTTCACCCGACCTTCTGGTTGAAGACTCTCATTATTATGAGTAAACCATTCATTAGGTATTCCTTTTAATTCAATTATTTCTTAATTTTTGATTAATTATTGAATTTGTATTTCATTTGAATTTTAGTTCAAAATTTTCAAAGAAACTGAAATTTGTCACAAATTTAACCGAATTGAGTGCACTCATCCCTATAGAACACTTGGCTATACCCGAAGCCGTCAAACAGTAAGTTATACCGTAATCAACAAATCGCACAAATCCTTAATTCCGATGTTTTTTGTTTGATTTGTTCCTATTTTGGGCTCTTTTTGTTGTCTGTTTGTCTCTTAACTAACATTTGTTAACAAATATTAATTTCTTTACTAATGTCTGAAATGGTTGTCCTCTCTATCTAACAGTTATGACGACGAGATCGCTAACAATCTCTTCTAATGAACTCTTCATCTTATCTGATATGTTGTCAGCTCTTCTGTAGATCTGTTAACAACACTTAGTTTTTAACAAAACACTAATAAAACGCTTATTAACTGATTCAGTGTTACATCTAATTAACTGTTCACTCATTTTGGGTTTGTTTTCCGTTTGTTTGTTATCTTAGGAGGGATTCAATTAAAACTAAAAAGAGTCGACGTTAGGGACGAATCACTCAATAGTATTAATTTCTAATTATATTTTGTATTAATATTTAATTTAAACAAAAATTTCTGAATTATTATTTATTTCTGTGATATAACTGAATATATAACTGATATATGACTGAACTCTAGAATTGTTTTCTTTTGCGAGAATATTGTAATTAACTGTAAATCGGATTAATTTTTGCTAAAAAATAAATTAATTTTTTTATTCACTCTATTTTTCATTCATTTATTCCACGAAATCATAAGTTTTGAGAGACGTTCTAATTCTGGTGAACCAGACTGTGCTATATATGAGGTAAAAGTTGTCCAAATCAATGGTCCACTTATTAGAGTCACTCAACTTTGATCTCTATCTTTGAATCGCTTCCAATATATGAATTTCTTGTGGTAAGACTGAGATGTATTGATAGTCTTTTTGAACAAAGGCTGGAGAATGACATGAATTCCATTTTAAGCAATGAATTACAGGAAATTAATTTTAAAATGTTTTTCAAATATAATTCTTTTATTACATTGAGTTTAACAAAACATTGCTTTCAGTCAATATTATTGACTAAATATTTGATTTAATCATCAAAACTATAATTCGTTTCAATGAACAGAATTTAATTTTTATTTGAACAGACAATCAGATAGACTGACGGACTCTCCCATTCTTTTAGAGCAAATTTTTATAAAAATTTCCCAAATTCTTCAAAACGTTATGAGTAGATCTAAGAACATTTTACAGGGAATTCCCTTTTTATTAGTAATAAAAATGATATTCATTTAAAACGAATCATTTAATAGAAATATATCGTATTTCAGTGTCTATTCATTATTTGATGAACTGTGAACGGAGTCATTTGATATGATATTATTGAATCAAAATTCAAGTTTATATTCAATTGAATGAACATTCATTTCATTGATAAGTTTTTTGGTGTAATTTGACGTCAAAGTCAAACAATACTCCACTTCTGGAAATCGTAACGTCTTTTGTGAAACACGTTTACAACTGAACCAAAAACTGAATTAAACGAAGAAAAACCTGAAGAAAACGATAACAATATATTAATTTAATTATTGATTATATTTAATGTTTTATTTAATTATTAATATTAAGTAATAAATAAATGTTTTGTTTGCGAATCGTTGTCTTCAATAAAATGATTGGCTTTCAGTTTAAATATGGTTTTTGATGTAATCCACGACTCAAACGATATAATGAAAAACACAAACAAACCATTTGTGACATACGTTTCGATTCGTTAAACATTTGTTTCATTCATTTATTTGATTGTTATTTGAAATTGTCTTCAGTTTTAGTTGTTTTTCTTTTCCCACTATTTCCTCCAATTTGCCTGTTTTTGGTTATCAATCATCTGCGTTAACCACAGATCAGTTTATGCAACGATTCTTATAAGAATTGATCCCAAAAATCAATTGAGTGATGGAAACAGAATCGGATCCAATCATTGAATACAAGGCGTCGTTAAATGACTTGTCGTTTAACTCTAAGCCATTGATAAATATGTTAACGATGTTATCCGAAGACTATAAGGACTCAAAAGCGCCACAAATTGTCAGATGCATTGAAGAGCGGTTGCATACTGTGTCGGCCGACAAAAAGCTTCCTCTCCTTTATTTATTGGACTCCATCTGCAAAAATGTGGGACACATTTATGTAACACTTTTTACTCAGAATATTGTCTCAACATTTTGTGATACGTTTGCAAAAGTGGACGAAAAGACTCGGCTCTCGTTATACAAATTGCGTCAGACGTGGAGCAGTATATTCCCGCCCCGAAAGCTCTATGCCATTGACCACAGGATACACAGTTCGCACGACCCCGCCTGGCCTATCACTGCCCCGAAACCTGATTCCAGGCAAAGCGGTTCCAACTCTACGAAACCTGATTTAAAATCTGTGGTAAAACAGCCGAACGCCAAGAAGACGACCCCTTCTCTGACATCAGTCCAACAACAGGTCCACATAAACCCAAAGTTTTTGAACGACAAGAATCTTCATTCGCCAATCAGTACAGCGGCTGACCCTCAGGCAGATTTGGCGGCAAAACTGATCCAAAAACAGAACGAATTATTGCAAATACAGAAACAGAAACTCGAATTCGATTTATTGGCGGAGAAGAGGAAACTCGCAGAACAGGCCCGCGCTCTACAGGTATGCCTTCGTTTGCCATTCATTCAAATGTTATCTTTTTGTAGAAATCTTTGAATATTTATTACCAGAAATGTCTTTGAAATGTGTTTTTCACAGAATTTTATTAATTATTTATTCGTTTATTAAAAATCAATTCAAATATCGAAATGTCTTTCAATTCGTTGTAAAGAATATGAAATAAAAGGCAAATGTTTTGAGTAATCCTTAAATCGATTGAAAATTTCGTTGAATTTTAGGAAAAAGAAATGAAACTCAAACAGAAAGAGCAACAAATGCTTCGCTCAAACAGTCCTAACGGCAAGAAAATCAAGAAAAGAAAGAGAAGCCGCAGTCAGAGGAGCAGAACTCCCAGTCCTGTCAATCAGAAGGCCGTTAATAGAAGCAGAAGTCCTGCCAAACGGTGGAGTCAGAGCCCAAATGAGAGGACCAGAGAGAGTCCACATCAGAGCCCTTCGTTTTCGATGCGACAAAACAAAGTGAATCGTATTAGAAGTGGTTCCCCGAGTGCTGCAGTCAAGCCATTTGTTTCGCCTACCAGTCAGCCGTCCCAACCTATTCCATCAAATGTGTTGCCCTCCTCTTCAAAAGCAGGAGTTGGTGGTCAGCCGCCTGTTCCAACGACAATACCGGCGCCGACTATTTTGGCGCAGCCAGAGTTGCTTAGTATTTCCCGAATGGATAATAATGTAGTGCCGACAATGAGTTCCATGAGTTCTATTCCTATATCGAGTCCAATGAGTACTCATAATGTGAGGACACAACCCATGAACAACACTATTGACTCATTTCCCTCGTGGGGTAAAGACAGGGATTATCGAAGAGATTTGGATACAATGATGACTCAGGCAAATGAAAAACTAAGGTCAGGTGCTATTAGTAGGGCTGATCACGAGGTTCTGGTCAGAGAAGTGCAACGCATTCGAGACGCTCAACAAAACCAACTGAAAAATAATGTTCAGAATAATCGTATAATAAGCGAACCTCAGGACACCCTAACGATGTTAGTCGACGGAAAACTCAGGAAACTCTTCTATTTAGACGACACGACAGCAGTTGTTCTCTTGAATGCCCCACAAAACGCCTCTTTCGATCAGTTGACGACTATAGACCCCAGAGTTTTAGATCCGCGACAAATCAGTTTTGAAGGAAAACCGACTTTTGTTTATATCGATAGCGAAAGACCCACTTTTGACAGGTTTTTATTAGACTTCAACGGACAGGAATACGTCCACTTCCCTAAAGATCCTTCAGTTCCTTCTATTCCGCAGCGAATAAAGTTTGGCGGTCCCGCCAAAGAAATCATTTTAAACGGACAGCCATTTCCCGCTAAATTTGGTGGACCACCCATTCAAGTGTGGTTTGAAGGCGACAATTCCGGTCCTCATTCAATAAAACTGGACGGACCCACTCCTAGAGTAAAACTGTCGGACGAACGAAGATATGATTTATGGAATCAAATTATAAACAAAGCGACGACTGAAGTACAGACAACAGTAAACAACACTAAGAAAAGTGCGGCCCCACCACAAGCGCCGGACATAAACAGTTTATTATCAAAACTAATGAATTACGGAATGTTAGACACAAATAAACCTAAAAACGAAGCGCCGAAAGAGGTTCCCAAAGAGGAGAAGAAGGAGAAGGAAAAGAAAAGAGAGAAAGTGGTGACCGACGACCCGCCCATCCAATTGACGTCAGACTCTCTAAAAATTAGTCGTCCGGGAGTTGTGGCGGACCTCTATAGAGGCATTCAATGCACGAACTGTTCGCTAAGGTTTGACGATAAGGGATTGGATGACAAAACAAGATATTCGAAGCACTTGGACTGGCATTTCAGACAAAACAGGAGGGATAAGGCAAAACCCAATTCCAGCGCCACTTCTATGAGACGCAACTGGTATTACCCTTTGAATCTGTGGATACAATTTAAAGAAGTGACCGATGAAGAGGACACCACTGGACTCTTCCAAAGCGATGAAAATGAGTCAGACGTTGAAGAAGAACAGCCCCTACAGACTGTTATCGCAGAAAAGGACGAATCGCTCAACTTTTGTGCCGTTTGTCAGGAAAAGTTTGACCACCAGTGGAATGAAGACGAGGAGGAGTGGAGACTATTGAATGCAGTCAAACATAACAATAGAATATACCATCCCTTGTGTCTCAACGATCACATCTCACAGACTGAACGACTCGAACAGCAAATTAGTGTTTCTGAAAGTGTTTCCGATATCAACGAAAATAAGGCAAATGTTAGCGAAGAGTCCATCAAATCAGACGTTAAACACGAGTTGAATAATAGTGACCACAAATGTGATAATACTTCTGACCAAAACTTGAGTGAATCTGTTTTGGATGACAAGACTCAGTCTAAAGAAGTCACTGAAGACAATGTTAGTGAAGTTAAACCTCAAGATAAAGAAGTGACTGAAGAGGAGGAGAAAGTCTTGAGTGAATCCTCAGAAGAAGAGACAAATATTAAAGTAATTGAATACGAAATACCTCTCAATAGTGATAATGTGGTTAAACACGATTTGACGGACATTCTGGAGGACAAAAACGTCGAAGATATGGAGCAACAGATGGAAAGCGAAGAGGAAAAGACTGACCAAAAGGTAGTCCTACAACAGGGAGGGATTGTCATCAAAATGAAGGCATCGAATCTTCCGATACCGACAGCAGTACAACAGCCGGAGCCGATGGAAACCAATGATAGCCAACAGCCAGAAGTGATAGTCAGGGGACAGGAGTTGTCTTCTCTCTGCAATATTATGTGAAAATAGTTCTCGACTTTTATTTAAGACATAATTTATAATATTTTTTATATTCCATTAAAACTAATAATGAAATGAATTTTAAATACAAAACAAAAGTATAGAATATTTTGTTTACTTTAATCGATAGATGTTTTGCTAATTCCTTTGCTTTTTAGCCATTCTTTGCACTCTCTTTGCGTTTTCGTCGTTTCATTCGATAGATTTGCAATTATGGCCGCACTATAGGACTGTCCATTCGTTTGGGTTTTCTGTTCGTTTTGATGCCACGTTTGGAAGGAGTCGTTATTATATAATAAATGTCTTTTCCAGCCATTATTTAATCGATTTATTTCTTAAATTTTGAATAAAAACGAAAAATTAATAAAAATATTTCGAATATATCTTCGGATCACTTATTTAATGAGTACTTCTTTAGCGAAACCTTTCGATGTATTGACTATTATTCAACAAATATAATAAAAACACATAAAAAAGAGTTAACTTTCAATTGTATTGACTTTTCTTATGATTTAAATAAAAGTTTTTTTTCGGGAAAATAATGTTTTAATTCATTTAATTCAATACAAAAAAGTTTAAAAGACTTAAAAGTTATGAATTAAAAAGTTGTGGACTTTTAATGAATGAATGTTTTCTATGAATAGACCGGAGTTTTATGCGAATCCCTGAGAGAGAGTCTAATCCAATGACAGGCAGTGATTGCCTCACATTTTCAAAACACATGCGTTTAAAGCGTTTCATTTGTTTTTCGGCTTTTCTCCACTCTTTTCGCCATTAATTTCGGCCTTATTTATGGTCGAAACGATTTTATAGGATTTTAAATCTATTATTAAATTAATTTAATCAATGAATCATTTATTGCGATCATCGGTTCGGCTGTCATATGTCCTGAATGTATCGAAACCGCAAAGGATTGCCGTCGAAAACAAATGGCTTATCTGTCGATCGTGTCTTACAAACAAAAATGTAAACAATTTTCACTAAAATTAATGACAAATGACTTATAATTTTGTTCATTAGTTTCGTTTGTATTCATCGCAAAGACCCGAAAGACAAGGATTTCTCGGGAAAGTCATCGAAAACATAAAACAAGAATTCGCCAAAAATAAGGAAATGAAAGAAAGTCTTAAGAAATTCCGAGAAGAGGCTCAAAAACTAGAAGAATCGGATGCTCTTAAGAAAGCCCGACATAAATTTGTGAGCATTTGTTTACCTATTTTTCTGAGTGATGTCTAATTGATTGCAATTTGTTGTCTTCAGGAAAAGATTGAGTCCGAAACGGCTAAAAGTTCCCAACAGATCATAGAACAGTTGGAATCAATTAAAGAAAAGTTGTCGAAGGGTTTAGAGGACGCACAGAAGACAGATCTCGGGAAAAGGGCCGGAGAAATGACAGAAGAGCTCTCAAAACAAGCGAAGAGCGCCGCCGAGGCTTTTGCCAAATCAAGTGAACAAATCAGTAAAAGCGATGCTTTCAAAACTGTTTCAAAGGTTTTCCACTCTTTTCTTGGTTTGAATCAAATATTTTAATTGATTTATATCTTACGAAAAGACTGTGAATGCCGTTCGAGAAGAGATGGAAACCGAAAGAATGTATAAAAGACCCGAAAGATTGCGTAAAAGAAAAGAAGATTCCGATGAAATCGCTTTTCAAAAACCTATTGAACCGAATGAGTTAGTCTTCATTATCACATCATTTGAATTGTTTTAATTGATTTAATTGTCTTCAGGACTGCCACTGGAGTTGAGTTACATAAAGAGAGTCAATGGTATCAAAGTTGGCAGAACTTTAAAGATAACAATCCGTACGTCAATAAAGTGTTCGATTGGAAGATGAAATACGACGAAAGCGATAATCCAGTGGTCAGAGCCTCGAGACTTATCACCGATAAAATGTCAGAACTTTTTGGTGGACTCTTCTCTAAAACTGAATTATCAGAGGTTTTGACAGAGATTTGTAAAATGGATCCAAATTTCGATAAAAACCAATTTCTGAAAGATTGCGAAACAGATATAATTCCCAACATTTTAGAGGCAATGATTAGACCCGATCTCGAAATCCTTAAGGACTGGTGTAATGAAGCGGTCAGTCATATAAAAACTCATATAAACTAAACTAAAGTAACAAATATTGTGTTCGCGAACAGCCCTTTAACCAAATGGCACAGCCTATCAAACAGGCCCTAAGTATGGGATATAAATTCGAGTCAAGAATTTTAGACATCGAAAACTTAGACGTGAGTTAAGACATGAGTGAACTTAACATTAACTGAAGATTAAACTCAACTTTGAATCAGTTTTTGATTTAAATTAATGTAAATGTGTTTACAGTTAGCGATGGGAAAGATTATGGAGAGCGGACCCGTCCTTATCATCACTTTTCAAACACAACAAATCAATTGCATTCGAGACTCGAAGGGGAATGTCGTGGAAGGGGATCCGGTATGTTATTTGATCACAACTTTTATTCAATAGCGATAGCCATTGAGTACTACCCACTACTCAACTACTGCTGGGCTTTCGAATTGAGACATAACTTGTGATTCATTCGATTATAAGTGCTGTTCATTAAACTTATTTGTTAGTGAAGGTCATCCCTAACTCTCCCTAAACTATCACTCTCTCTGTGATTCATAATTGGCTTATCTCTAGAATTGAGAAGAAAGGCTATCCTTCACCCATCCATCCATTGACTCATTGTTTGTAATAATTATTAATTAATATTTCAGACGAAGATATTACGGGTTCACTACGTTTGGGTCTTATGCCGGGATCAGAATGAATTCGACCCAAAGGCCTGTTGGAAGCTAATGGACTTATCTGCCACTAGTGCTCAACAATGGCTCTAATTTAGACATTAATGACAATTAGGTGTAAATAAAAGTTTATATAAATTTCTATAAATATTTTGCATAAAAACCAATCTATAGTCCGATTAGTCATTGATTTGAAAACAATTTTACAAATATTTTGAGTGAAAAAAGTTTTGAGAGTTTTTTGTCTCAAAATTCAAATTAAAAATTCATGTCATTTGAAAACAAAGAGAACCTTCTTTTTTGTTCGCACAGACAATGGCTGAGCGCCGGTATATAATTATGTAATAATAATAATAATCGCTGACTACCTGTGCGGTCAACACAAGAGAAGGCACAGTTGGGTAATGCTGTGCAGTGATGTATACGTGCTGTGCAGTGCAGCGGTTGGGCCATTGCTTGAGGCACTGCTTATATGTTGTCTGAGTGTTGTGTAAGAGATGGTGCCATAGATGTGATGCTATTGTCATCAATGAGTGTCCGATTGTTTTGAAAGAAGAGAAGCCATGTTTTCGTATACGTTCTCTCATCTTATGATTCAATTGAATGCTTATTAAATGTTAAGAAAATTGAAAAATGCAGACAAATGACAGACTTATCAATGGATTCAATTAATGGTATTCACCTCTTGTGTGTACATCACTTAAATCAACGCCAAATCGATGTCACAAAACTTGTGGTTCACGTGATTATGGCTTCGGTTACGACTGTAAGACAAATGACAAACAAATCGTTTTTCTAATTATTTTTTGAATTTTTTTTAACCAAAAAATATTTTACTAATTTTTTTGCCACAAATTTTTGGATCAGATTTTCCTCTTTTTTGTCTCGATTTTTGTTTAAATTTTATATTTGTCTCATATTTTTACCACAATTTCAATCATTTAATGTCTTTTTAGTTGAAAATCTGTTTTACTTTTGTTTTTGTTTTGTTTTTTATTTTTTTTTTGTCAAAAAATCGATATTTTATTAATGGTTTGCATTTGTCTTAATATTCAGAACTAATTGGTGTCAAACATGCGAATGGTTTCAAACAAATCGAGTGCTTTGTTGTCGTCTTATATGTCGACGCATTCAAACAGTTTGTCACAAAACAGTTCCCGAACCAAACGGAAGACCAAAACCCGTAAAAAGAGTAAACGCGAGAGCGATGACCACAACTCAGATTCGGACGACAAGAGCACCAAATCTTTAAATGATTCCAATTATTCAACGACTAAACCAAATGACAAAAGCAATCGATTGATAAGGAGTTTGAAATCAAGTCATTTGTCCGAAAGTGAGAGCGAAGACAACTCCGACTCAAATTCAAGCGCTTCGGAAGTGGACACCAACGAGAAGTGCGAGTTTTCTATTGTCAAAGAAGGCAATGATTCCAACGTTGGAACTCTTAAGTTGCGAATCGCAACCCGAAGAACTAATTCGGTTCCAAACAAAAAAGCAGAACAAAGTCATCAAACACTACCCAAAAGGCAGTTAAGCGTCGCTGAGGCCGTCACTGGAGTTGTGAGAGATCCAAATGAGGATAACGCAGATCATGGTGTGGACTGTCAGTGTTGGCTTCACGCAGGAAAAGGCAAACGACAACCCATTCCTATGAAAATCAATCGTAAACACAGACACCGAAGGAAACGAGTGGACAGTTCTTATGACTCGAGTCGGAGTAGAAGCCAAAGTCACAGCAGAAGTAGGAGTGGTAGCAGATCGGGTCAGTGTTATACCGATTGTTCTTCGAGGAGTTGCAGTTCAGGAAGCAGTCGTTCCTCTTATTCATCTCACAGTTCCACCAGTAGTCGGAGTTATAGTTATTCAAGTAGTGGCTCCTCTTCGGGTTCTTCGAGTTGTTCCAGTGTTTCCGGTGATAGTGATTCGTCTGATAGTGATATCGGTTGCAAACGAAAATCAGAACAGAATTCAAAACAATCTAAAAGTTCTTCAAATCGCGACAATTATGTCAATAGAAATGAAGACTCTAATGGTTTGCGAGTGAATTGTCAGCAAAATCTTATGCCTTCGACGCCATTGTCTCAGCCGTCGTCGGTCTCCTGTGAGAGCAGTTGTTATAGTCCTGCCATTAGTATAAACAGTCCCATGAATTCGATGTATGCGCACAAGAAGAGAGATCCAGCAGAAGAACGACAACGACTTAGAAGTTATCGAATCCCTCGTTTGCAAAACCCTGAGAGGCCGCCGACCACAGGTCCAAACACTACATCTCCTCAAAGCCATAAAACTCCGACAACGGCTACGGTCGCAGTGCAGGTCCAGACCGACACCGAAGACATTGTTTCAGTTAATAATAAATCAAAATCATTGTCGAGTTCTAAGAGCAAAAGTGTTGGCACAGACACTATCGGTGCCAACAGTGCTAAGAAACCATCGAAGAAGTCGAACAAAAAGTCGAAGAAAGAGAAAACTGGTAAAAGTCATGAAAACCATTACCAAAACGACAACAAGAGATCAAAATCTCAAAACAAAACAAAAAAATCTAAAACTAAAAAATCTCAGTCAAAGACAGCCCTAATATCGGACACTAATATCCGTTCTATCGATAAGTCAGAGTCGATATCAACTCAGTTCCCTATCGAGAGCGACAACAAAAACAATGTCTTTGAGAACAATTGCGATTCAATCTATTCTGATGTGAATCGAGTGATAAATCGGATGTCAATCAATGATAACTGTTCTGTGATTAACAGTACAGAGAAGATAACGCATTTCCTTCAATCAGTTCCTCACATGAATGACACAAATCATCCGAATTCTGGTTTGGAATCTCTTCAACGACTAGAAAAGGCTTCGCCCGACAGCGGAATACAATCACAGGGAGAGTCGCCCACACATAGACACCAATCGATTAGTGACACAGAGTTTCTCGGAATGAGTGCTTCCACTTCTCGATCGACAAACAATTCTCAACAGAACTCCCGAACAGTCAATACTCGTAAAAAACAAAAGAATAAGTCGTCTAAAGCCAAAAGTGATACCAATTCGAAGAAATCTATAATAAATAGTTCTCTTCTTCAGACAAAAGACATTAAAAGTGATAAAAATCAAATCGATTTCGGAGTTAAAAGTTCCGAACAAATAGTTGGTTCCGTTAATCTGTTGCCACAGACATCATCTGCGATGGCATCGAATCCATCAAATTTGGTTCAATTGACGGAAATATTTTTGAATAATTCTAATGCAAGTGAAGCCACAATCGGACCAAATATTGATTTGAGAGTTCCCTTGAATCTGATGCCAATTATGGGCAGAAATCTTATGCCATATCCGCGATGCCATTCCGGGTCAGGACATCAGCCTTTTATGAATCCTCAGAAACGTGAGGATGACTTCGAACTACTCGTCCGAAGTATAAAAGACTCGATTTGTTCTCAGTTTCAAAGCAATGAAAACGAAGACTTAGAGTTCGGACAATTCAATGTCTCCAACAGTAATGGTTGGCGACAATCAAATCACAACAACACTCATAACAATCACATCTCCTATCAGTCGAGCGCCGATTCCTCTGCATTCAACTCAAGGCAGAGAAAAAGGACGACAGAATCGACGACTAATAGAAAGAGAAGTAATAGAAATCAACACAAAAACGAATCAAATGAACAAAAAGTGGAAAACAATAAAAGTTTGCAAAACGAAAGTCAAATGATTAGTTCAAATGAAAGGAAGAGTAGATCCAGAAGTAATCGCAAGAGTCAAACCAAATCCAAACAAACCTCTGATAATACTTTCGCAGAATCTGTGACTGTTTCCGACGACAGTCAAGTACAACAACAACCACAACAAGAACTCTCCTCTAAACCCGATTCGAGGCATTTGTTATCAATAGATGTGTCTCAAAGTCAAAGCATTTCAGAAATGACTCCAATTGTGTCCAAAAATAGCAAAGAACTGAGTGAAAAGCCTTCTGAGGTTAACATCAATACTAATATTAATAATAACTTTAATAATATGTCTCATAACTCACCACAAATTCCTTTGAGCACAACCTCATTGTCTTCATCTTCGCGTAAACATCGCAAACGAAAGCATCACAAAAAGCATAGGGAGAGACATAAAGACACAGTCGAAGTGAATCCACAGTTTTTGTCACTAATGGAGAATCTCAGCAAATGTTTTAAACTACTTAAAGTGTCAAAAAAGGTGGCCACCAATGGGTCCGACAGCAAATCCAGACAATTGCCGACAATATTTCAATACATAAACTTTCTTAAGAATATGAAGTTAAGGAAACATCTTTTGGAACACCAGAAGACTCCCATAAGTCCAAAATGTATGGAAAGTCCAAAATCAACGGCTAATAAAAAGTCTAATAAAAAGAAAGTCATAAATAGTATGAATCAAACGGAACAGACTGTCATCGAAAAGAAGAAAATTGAAAAGAAGAGCGAAACAACCAGTGCTTCAATTAATTCCTCAACCAGTGGTTCCTCCGGTGCTAATGAACAGAGACTTCCATTAAAGAAGCGCCACCACAGACACATCGAAAACAAACAGAATAGTGTCTCCTCTGTCGGTACATCTCAATCGGCTAACAGTTCTTCTGTCTCTTCGAGTCAACTCCACTCCAGTCCTAACATCTCAAGTGATATCAAAAACAGTATGAATTCCATGATTGACATCCATTCAAATGGAAGTACCGGTGATAATACGATTGAGTCAAAGAGAAGAAATACATCACTCAGTCATTTGAGTAATTGTACGGCCGTTTCGCCCGGCGTTCAATCGAAGAGCAAGCGATCGAACCCTCACTTAAGCCCCAAATTGAATGCTTCACAAGAAGTGGAGAGTAATTGGAAGGAGTCGTCAAACGGTATGATAATTAGCAATAAATCTGAGGCCTCAGGCGTTAAAAAACTGATAAATAAGTCGAATAAAAGCGAGAAAAGTGAGTCCAATGGCAACAAAGTTAAGAGGTTTAGCACTAATAGCGTTAATAAAGGCTCAGTCGAGTCACAAGTGGTGCACTCGAGTGTTGATAAACGGAACGGAAGCCTGTCTGACGAGAGTCAGATGAGCTTATGGCCCAAAACTGGCACAACAGGCTGTGCTACTAACGCAGTGCCCGCTCCTCATAATAAAAGTAAAGCTGCAAGTGATAGACTGAGTGCACAGATCGCACAGCCTATAGTTTGTGATTCAGTAAAAGCGCAAAACTCTATCGATGAGACAATAGAACTCTGTATTAGAAAATATTCAAAACATTTATACCATAATAACAGTGATTCTGATGTCGACAAAGAAGTTATTAAAAAACCAAAAGTCGACCAAAAATCTGAACTCAAGTCTCATAAGAAAAACGATAATTTAATTCAGAATTTGAGCCAAAGTGTCGACTGTTTATCTGTTTGCACAACAAGTGATTTAAATAACGATATAATGAGGCCTCGAAGTAATAGCGCCAAAGATAAGGCAAACCATAAGAGCCAAACTCAAACATCGAGTAAGTCTTCTAATCTTAAGAAAGTGAGTCAATCGGAGCCCAAAGCGGTCACTAATAATGTCAGTAATAAGACTTCAAAACGTGATCTCAAGTCAATCAGCGATAAAAACAACAAAAACAAGACTCAAAGCCAAACAAAAAAACATGAGTCGACTCCAAAACCAAACGAAAGTGATGTCCGAATTGTTAAAAGGAAGCGAACCGTAAATAAAACGGGTTTCACAAAACCCCGAAAACGGAGCCGAACTGACTCTAGTGCTCAACAAAAGACACAAAACACAGTCAAAACTGTTGTCAATGGAAAGCGACCGCATTCGGCAACTATTGAGTCGACCCCATCTGTCAGTCAGAAGAAAACTCACTCTTCTAATGACAAAAATTTGAATTCTAGTCAACCATTGAATAGGTGTCGACAAAGTGAAAGGTCTGTTGTTTCCGATAAGACTTCCAATAGTAGTAATAATAACATCAATAATAAGAGTAAAGCACTAAAACCTAAAGCCGGTCCCGAACCGGTCATTAGTGGCAGAACGAGCAGTCAATCGAATAAAAATAATAAAAAGACTAATAATATGACAAAAAAGTTTGAAAATAAAGAAATTAATTCAATTAAATGTCCGAACAATAACCAAAAGCCTCACAAAATAGAGCGCCGAATGTCTAAAGCGAGCGTCGATTCGGTCTCTTCTTCCGAAGCATATATGAGTGAACAGAGCACTGTCTCCGAAACGCCGGTCTATATGGTTACTGAACCGTCTGTTAAACAATCTTTGGAATCAACGACGAAGAGGTTCCGAATAAAGCCGAAGTCATTTCAGAGAAGCATTCCGTACAAAAAATATGTCAAATTCGGTCAATATTCTGAAGACTCCAAAAGTGATAAGACTCTGACCACCAGCGAATCTGATGACAAATTGAGTGATAGTCAGATGACAACAGACGATTCCAGTTGTGCCACAAAAGAAGAGCCAAAAGTGATCCAGAAATTGGTTATGCGATTCCCAGAAGTGGACTTCAGTGTTCTCGAAGACTATTTAATGCCATTCGAATTGTGGTATCAGTTAAAGAAAGATCCGCCATCGAGTGATCACACGCAATACCAAAGAATACCAAAGAATGTATTCTTTGACGTCAAACCCATCTCCAAAGATATGCCTCAATCCTGTAAGTGTGAGAAGCCTGAAGACGGTTCAAACAAAGGTTGTGGTTACGACTGTCACAATAGAGCCAGTTGTGTGGAATGCGCCCCTCAGTCTTGTCCTATTGGAGATGCCTGTGGTAATCAACGGATCCAAAAGAATGATTGGTCTCCAGGTTTGGAGAGGTTTATGACGCAGGAGAGAGGTTGGGGTATAAGAACTACTGAACCGATTAAAACTGGAGAATTCATACTCGAATATATTGGGGAAGTCGTCTCCGATAAAGTCTTCAAACATCGAATGGCAGAACAGTATCGGAACGATCAGCACCACTATTGTCTGAATTTGGACTCAAGAATGGTTATCGATGGCTACCGGAAGGCAAATGAGGGCCGATTTGTTAATCACAGCTGTGAACCGAACTGTGAAATGCAGAAGTGGTCCGTCAATGGCTACTATAGAATAGGACTGTTCTCTCTCAGAGATATTCTGCCGAATGAAGAGCTCTCTTATGATTACAATTTCGAAAATTTCAATATTGAGACCCAACAAGTCTGCAGATGTGGAAGCGCTAAATGTCGCGGTTATATCGGCGGCAGATCTCAAAAACAACAGTCCAATGGTTTGGCGTTAAAGGATAGGACCGATAAAAGCGAAACGACTGTCAAAGAAGTCTCTGCTGTTAAAGTGCGGGACATTCATAGAAATAGAAGAAAATATGGTAATCAAACCAAAAGCGGTGATAATATAAGATATAAATCAGAACCAAATCAGCGCAAACCGTCCCCACTGTCACTGACAATGAAGCCTCTGTCCCATCAGATGAGTTGCACAGTACTGAAGCACTCGATTTTCCTTTTGAGAAATTATGAGAAAATGCGTCGAATAAGGAACAGACGTATGGATGAAACCGAAAGAAAACTGTATTCCGCATCCTATGAAGATCTGATCCGAGGAAAGGATAACAAAACAGATAAGGACTGCTTTATAACTACATTAATGGCCTTAAAGTCTGCCCGTTCTGTGAGAACCCGAGGCTTAGCAAAAGCTGAGAGCAATGAAGAGTTGACCCGAACCGCAAAATTGGCGCAAATCTTCTCTGATATCTGCAATGATTTGAATAAAAAACAAATGGAATTGAATTCAAAGTTAGAATCGAATAAAACAATTGAATCGAAGCCAACGAATAATATATCGCTTCCAAGACGTAAATCAATTGACAAACAGTCAAAATGTGTCGATCTCTCAGACATTGAGTCACAAATAAGGAGTGGTTTCTTTAAAAGTGTTCAGACTTTCGAGGAATCCTTTTCCAATATTTTAAATTCCGTCACAACTACTGATGCGAAAGACATCACTTCTGGCAGTGAATCCGATTTTTCTGTTCATTTGAAGGAAGAATTTAATAGACTTATGATCGAAAAGAAGCCATTCATTGAAGATATTATGTCTGAAATTAATGCCTTAGATGTTGAACAGACTCCGACACCAATGTCTTCAACGATAACAGATATTATAAAATCTGAATCATGCGATTCCTTGTCGAACACACCCAACCTGTTTGACACCAAAGATCCAAAACATTTCCTCCAAACGTTTTCGGGAAAAGAATCGAATGACAATAATATCACTGAAAACAAAGCGGAAGCCGTTAATGATGGAGAAGAAGTGATTCGTTGTATTTGTGGTATACTTCGAGAGGACGGAGATATGATTCAGTGCGAGAAATGCGAAGTAAGACATAATAACTTCAAAATAAACACTGATTTCTAATTAAAACATTAATTTAACAGATCTGGCAACACATCGACTGTGTGGGTACCGATGCAGATGTCGAACACTATTATTGCGAACAGTGTGAGCCACGGCCCGTCCCTATGGTATGCCATACTTTAAACTTATGTCAAAAGAGTTTCTAAATGATTTGCTTTAATAGGAAATACCCGACAAACGACCCCCTGATGACAACGACGGAAATACATTGAAATTCTTCCTCAATTTGTTTATAAATGATCTGAGAGTGAAATTAGGAGATTGTGTTTATCTGTTCCGCAAAGAAGATGATAAACCCAATGCTCTTAAATCTGCCACAAAAGCGAAGATTAAAAGCGAATCCACTGAAGACTCTAAAAGCAATTATATTATACTTCGCGTTCAACAACTGGCTATCGATTCAAAAGGAAAAAAGTTTCTCTACGGCCACCACTTCCTAAGGCCGAGTGAGACATATCACGAACCAAACAGAAAGTTCTTCGTCAACGAAGTCCTCAAATCACCGCTCTTTGAATGGGTTCCTATAGAAGAGGTCAAAGGCCTCTGTTGTGTACTCGATCTCAATAATTATTGTAAGGGAAGACCTAAAGGTTTCAAAGAAGAAGACGTTTATATCTGCGATATGAGGACCGACCGTTTGGCCAAATCTTTCAATAGGATATCAAAAGCGAATCAGTTTTATGTCAACACTAAAAGCTATGCCTTCGATATGTTTCCTCAGAAGCTGAACATCAAAAGGACTTATTCTGTAATTATTTCTCTATTTTTATGACATTTAATACTTTGAATCAATTAATTAATTGAATAATTGTCGTCACAACAGCCACATCAGGTGCCCGAATCATATGTCAAAAGTAAATCTAAACCCAACTCAAAGTCTGAGCAACAAATTAAGAGAGAAATGAGTGAAAAGGAACGCCTATCGAAGGTATTATTTTTCAGATTATATTAAATGAATTATTTTATTAAAATTTTATCTATTTTTGTGCAGAAGAAAAAAATGTCGGAATTATTGGTATTAAACGACAAACTCATGTTAAGAGCATTGGAACTATTGAGAGAAAACATGAAAAATTCAGAATTAAGTGACAAACAATCGACAAAAAGATGATAATAGAAGAGATATTTAGCCTATAGTTTATTATAACTGTTCGAAAGAACCCCTAAATTATGTTTTGAAGCAATTCTTAACAAAACGATTGAATACCTCAAACAATAGCATAACTACCGGTACTTCAGAGTAGAGATTTTTGATTATAAAAAAGGTGTAAATAACTGTCGAAATGACTACAATTTGTATTTATGTTATTCAATATGTAATTTGTTTTTGTTTTTCTGCTGAATATTCTGCAAAACGTATAGAAATATATTGAGAATCGACTAAATTATTGATTACTAATGACTGTGAGAATGAAGAATACAATTGAATAGTTTTACCCGTTTTTTAGCGCTCGTTATTATTGACTTTCATTAAGTGTTGAATTTATTTTTAATTTTTGTAAATATCTATCAATCGATTGACTTATCATTGAATCAAACCATTGAAGACTCGAAAGTTGTTTTTTCTTATCATTTTTTTCACGTTTTTATTTTCCATTTATTTATTGCACTTCTCTTTAGTTTTTCAATTAATTGATTCAATTCTTTACATTAAATGACAAATTCTTTGCAATAAATTCATTAATAAAATCACAGTTTATTTCAAATGAAACCGTTTTTACATTAATTACATCTTTTTATTGGATTCGATCTTTTCTTTAATACATTGAATATAATTCTGAAACTTTAAATAATTTAATCGAATCCGTTGTCTGATTGGTTAAGATCAGCCCAAACAGCATCCACAGTACCCGTTGACAACACAGCACTGGGGATATTTACCCTGACAGCAATAGATACCACCGCACGGGTAACTGCATACCCAACACAGGACTCGAGAGAATGGGTTAGAACTCGAACCTTAAGGAATAATTATTATAAATATTTAAGTTTTGAGACAATTATTTGTAACTGTTTTTAAAATATGAGAAATTGGTCCACAATTTAGTGAATAACTTTACAGACAATAAGATATAAGTAAATGATTGGGATTACCTTCTTTAAACTTGGAGATGTCCCCAACTTTGATAGTTGCGCTATTAGGTGAGGCAGCAGCCGCCGAAGTCAGAGAAATTGCTTCTGAGGAATAAATAAAAGTTTTTCACACAATTATACGAATTTGATATACGATTTTGTATACCTGACACAATCAAAACCGTTACAATTAAACCGAAAATAACACTTTTTGAGAACATTTTGGCAAATAATTCAATTGACTTTGGAATTGAAAATCCATCGCTTTTTATACCATAAGAATTGAAGAACAATAACTGATTAAAAGTCAGAAACTTTTTGTTTACTTACTTTAAAAAGATAAAAGATCTAAATTATAATAAAATACGATATAATTTATATGGATTTAGAATTTCATGAGAAAATAAAAGGTTTTTAGTCTTTTGTGTTGAAAACAGTGCCATAATTTTTATTATTCTGTTTACACAAAATATATTGATTTCATTTGATTTACTCATTTTAACGCAACTTTTAGTGTAATCGCAATAAATTAATTTTATTAGTTTAAGAGCCAATTAACTCTTGAACTAAATTTTCCATCATTGTCAACAACATCTACAAAATGTTAATAATTATTAATTAAATATCTGATAACTTTTATTACAAGTTCTAAATCTTTAGTAACTTGAACCAAGTAAACTTTGAGTTTAACTTGGACATTGTTTTGAACTTTATACTAAAAATTATAATCACCAATTTCTATCATATAATTAGCTAAAATACATGAAAAAGATCGTATTCTATGGTATAATGCAGGTAATCATTGGTAATTATAGGTAATTTTGGTTAATTAATTGGATATATTGAATAAGAATATTGAATAACTTGAGTCCAATTGAGTCCAAAGTCTAGTTTTAAACACATTTGACGTTATTATTGAGAAAATTATGTAAAAGTGATGACAAAAACACTTAGAGTTTAAAGGTTTGCATAATATTTACATTTAGTTCAGAGTTAATGACATTTATTTGATAATCAAAACCAACTTTTAATCCAATCTCTGATATAATGTCGGAATCGAGTTCTGACACAAACGGAGACTTCGAGTTTCTGTCGAACAAAGACTCGAAGAATGGCTCCAAAAACGGAACAAAAAATGGTTAGCATTTGAGACAAACACTCAGACAACTGACACGTCATTCGATGTCCAAACACTTCTTCATTACTCAATATATTTATTAATTAATTATAAATTAAAACCAATTGTTCTCTACTTCTTGAAGTGAGTACTCCTCCATCGCTGGCAGACAGTTGTGAGAAACAGTTGTCAATCGATTTAAGCAAAAAAGTAGAAAAACCAAAAGAATTGGAAACAGCCGTCCCTTTAAAAATCCCAACGACTCTGCCTTCGGCTCCTATTGAGCCCACCATTAATGTGAACCTCAACGAGACATCGAGTCCATCACCAAAGCCTCGATCAGATTCTATGGGAAACGCATTCTTCGATTGGATTTCTAGCAATGATTTTATCGCAAAAGTGGCCGAAAGGGCAAAGAATTCTGTGGACACAATGATCACTACATTAGATCCAGGAATGAAAGAAATCATTTGTAAGGCATTATGTTTCTAATCATTGAATACTAAAGATATTCTTCAGATTCTGGCGGAGATATCAATATTATGGTCACATCTGATAAGGAGGCGAAGATCTCTCCCTTAAGAGAATCGTTTCAGAAGGTGTTCGGGAGGGCAACCGTTTCTGGTATTCCTTCTATTAATTGGTTTCCATTTTGTAATTTATTTTATGGCAATTGAAGGCACTTCAGCACAACCTCTTAGTATAGCCGCACAACCCATAGGTTTTGAGAACGGATTAAAGGCAGCAAAAGAGAGGATACAGTCGTTGCGAATGAATACGAGTGCTATTCCTCAGAATCAAGTGATTGTTTCGGTCGAGAACTTCATTGTCGACGTCTCTCCCGATAAGTAATACTATATTTTTGTCATTATTTCAGTTTTGATACAAATATTGGTCTGATTTGAACATTAGGTGGTATGACGTCGGATGTCTTTATTTGGATGATCCGGTCCTCGGAATTAATATCGAAGTCTATTCACAAATGACTCCAATTCCTAACGAATGCGTAAATCAAATGCGTTTTGAGACTCCTATTGATTATGTATTCAAAAGCTCCGGATATAGTGTTACCGTCGGCGCCGTTATGGCAACAAAACTGAATTGTGCCGCCGATGAGTGGCACCAGTCGTTAGTGGGGATTAGCCGTAAAGAAATGATTTGTCAGTCGGCTCTATCGTTGGCCAATCTCTATAAGAATCGGTTGTTTAGATGAAAGGCTTTTATTTTATTTATTCATTCGTTTTATTTGAAATCATTTGCAGATATTTATTGATTATTAACTCATTTAAAAGGAATTCATTGAAAAGATTAAAAACGATTTATATTTGAAATCAAATTATTTTGTAATAAATATTTCGTTATTTTTAAAAAAATATTTAATAAATTCGGATTTTTTTCATTACTTTTTCATTGATTCCAATTATTTGTTACTATAAATCTGAATATTTAAAATCATCCGTCAATTAATTGAGTAAACCTAACGATCCCTAAGTTTGAGAATCTCCTGAAAACTCTTATTTTTAAGCCTTAGTTCTATTGCTGGTATGTTTTGAATGCATTTTTAGCCATTTTTGCAAATAATTTTATTCTTCAAATGAGTGCCATTAAAATAGATAAGAAAACGAGCAATAATTTTATATACGGATTACAAGTCTTTCGATTTTCAAATTCTCCAATTCATCGACCGATTGATAATTTTGGAGCCTATTCTCAAATCTAAATGAATGAACGCTGCGGTTAAACTGTTGGAGAATTGACGGGTCATTTGTTGATTAGTCGAAAATAGTGGTCAATAGTGATGATTGTATTTATTGATAATTTTGAAATTTAATTGATTTTAGATTTCAGTCAAACATTTATTTTGATAACAATTGTAGAGAAGTTTTAACACAAAAATAGGATTAAATATTAATTAATTAATTGATTAGAATTTGTCTTAAATGCGAAATTTGTTTAATATCTGCACTTTTTTGGTTCAATTTGTCGATAAAATACCTCTTTTTGTAAACAAATATCTAATTATAAGTTAAGACTAATTGAGAGGCGATCACAGGCTTCAGAATTTGGTGAATACAGACTTAATTTAACAATAAATTTACTGTCAATTTCCCAGAAACAGGGATTCAATACAATATCTAATATTATAATTAAATACCATTTTTACAAGAATTCGTTAATACATTTAATTTACTATTTTTATTGTCGTTAATCCGTTAATCCGCCGGAAAACTAATCGATTAGAAAAACTCAGAAAATGTTTTTGTTTTAATGTTTTTTAGTAAACGTTAGAAAAGATTGAAATCAGTGTTCAAAACGATTTTGTATTTGAATATTGACTTCAAATGGAATTCAGTGAAACATCTCTTCTGTGTCTCCAGTTTTGTGATTATTCTTCAGAAGAAATGTCTGGAATTGTGAGGCATTCGATGAAAGGTTAAGGCGTTATGAAATGTGGTTTGGGATCTGTTGGCCTTCAAATACTTAGTATCCTTAACCGTGAAGATCAAATCAAAAGGTTCGGCAAAGAAGGAAAATCAGGAAACAGCTCTCGTTTGTGAAAAATAAGCTTTTGAGAGATGGATAGGACTCCTATCGTAGTAGAGTTTAGCCCCCATTCTATGGAAAAAGAGGGACAACAAAGATAACTATTCTTGAGATCGAGATATGCTTTCCCTCTGAGACATGACTTTTGATCTTTAAATGAATCGATCATAAGATTTGGCGGAAGAGGAAGAATGGGTTGAAAAGAGTAACAATTAATGAGTTAATCTATTAGATGTCTGTACATATGTCTGTCCAATTTGTAACTGTTAGGTGCCGTCAAATATAAATTCGATTACAGAACACCGATTTGTTACACAATATTTAGAAAAGAAGGGAATTTACAAGAAGTGAAGGAAGACTTCATATTCAAGATTATAATAAGTCTTATGTTATGTATAATTATGTATATATTTATAAGCATTTTATAGAATTCTTATTATATATAGAATTTACATAATTTTCCTGTTTTTGTCGGACACTTAATGTTAGAAAAAAACGTAATCTTTAAGTAATTTAAAGAATAATTGTTATGAATTCAACTAAACTAATATCTGTTCAAAATATAAGTGATTTTTAGACAAATAGAAGTAAAAATCTGCATAAATATGAAAATGTTGTTCCAATGAATGCTTTCTTCAAAATTAAAGTTTAAAACGAATGCGAAACACATTTTTAAATACAATTTGTTTTTTGTTTTGAAAATATGTTTTAAAAATCGATTAATAATTAAATCTAAATAACAATTAATGTTATGTTTAACGTCTGCTGCACTTCGAAGGGCTTCGTTAGCTTTGTTTCAATGTTTTTAGTCGTTTTGTAATTAACTAAAACATTTCAAATAATTAATATCTCTTTAAGTCATAGATTAGTAGTACTTATGACCAAAGAATTGATTAAAAACACTTAAAAATAGCAAAAAACTGACCGAAAACTAGTGTTCACTAAAACTGATTCCTAAAAATCTAATAATAAAATCCGTAAACTATTTGATACTTAAGAATAAGTGCATAAGTCTTATGATATATGAGATAACAAATAATAGAAAACTATTTTTTAATGTTTTTATATATAATTAATAATTCGTATAAATAATGAAATGTTTGAATTCACACAACAAATCACTGTTTAAAACTCCAAACCCTTTATTGAAGAGAAGTCTTTCCAAAAGAATCGATGAGAAACTGATTGAGTTTTTAATTTGGTTTTGTGTCTGAAGTGTTCCTTAATTGGCAGAAGAATAATGTGACGGAGAACTGCCTCCGAATGAAGAGCCAGAACTGCCGCCAGTTGTTGTGATTTTTGTGCCCAAACGTGAGAGCCGCGGCTCTAAACAAAGTGACAGCTGATAGAGTTCTTCGTCCGGAAGATGTCTTGAAGTGTCCAACAAATAGTTCGTCACTTTTGGGTTGTGTTCGATCTTATATGGCGTTTGTTGGAAGTGACGGATCTCTCGGATTACGTGAGCGATCTGTCAGAGAATAGGAGTGATTAGGAATGGTATTCAAATGAGATGGAATGCCATTCTCATGATACATACCATTCTCATTTTGGAGAAATTTAACAGTCCTTCGTCAGTGAAATTAGGTGTTCCCTCTTCAATGAAGGATAGGTCTGTTAAGTACATTCCTAAGTATGGAATACAGGGCGGATCACATCTGTGAAGAGCTTCTCTCATGTTTCGGAATCTTCCGTCAGTAGAGACCAAAGTTTGCAATTTGTCTATCGTTTGCTTTGTCTGCAAAAACCGATAAATTATGTCTTCAATAAGGATTCACTCCTTAATTATGTCTCAAATATTAATATAATGTATTAAATGTGTTAAAAGTCTATCATTTATTTGAATTATATTTTCTAAACTAATAATGATATCAATAAAAGTGTAATCGATTTTATAATAAAATGTTAATAAATGATCATTAAATTAGTTGAATATAAAACTATCATTATTTTATCATCATTTTATAGCTTTAAATCTAATTTTTTAATTCCAAGATAAAGTTTTAAGTATAATAAGCAACAAAATAAGGAATAATAAGCATGATCATTTGTTAAATGTTCAGAAATAAACATTATTTTCTATTAATTTGTTTAAATTTAAGCTTAAAATTAATGGCAATTCATATAAATGTAAATAAAGATAATTATTTAGAGTACATACCGTTTTGCAGACCTTCTCCCAGGTTCTCTTCAATCTGAAAACAGATGAGTTTGTGAAAGCGGCACATATTTGAAGCACACCATTGAAATTATGAAGACAACGACAAATATCTGCGACGGCCGCCCACTTTTCAATGATTGCCACTCTTTTAGGAATCTCTGGAACTCTCATTATCTCTGATGCCACTAATCTACTGATGTCATTGAAGTGACGCGTCATCAGAAGAATATGAAATGCTTTTGTCGTCTGTCAGACAAACCAAATGTCAATTGAATTCTGTCAACAAAGTTATTGAAAGTAAAAGAGGTATACCTTATGTTCCTTCATCCAGGCCTGACCTAAAAATTCTTCGCTTTGAATGTCAACGAATATTTTGTGGTCCAAATATGTCATCACTTCTGCGATTTCCAACGCAGATAAGGTCTCGATATTGTCTTTTGAGGCTTGCATTGGAGGCGATAACAACACATCCAAATCTACTTTGTCTTTACGTTCGAGAGTTTTGTTGGACACCATTTGTAAGAGCTGTGCGGCCGCCTTGTGTTCAGCCGGTAATAAGTTTGTATTGTGAACCAATTCTTCCAAGAACTCAGTGGTCAGTTGCAATAGTTTTAAGTCATTCTCGAAATCCTGGGAATGTTTGCTCACCCAATGTCTCAAAACATTGAGGACACGCATAGTCGCGGCCGTACTTATCATAGATTCCCTCTTAACTCGATTAGCGCTTGGAATTTTCAGATCAGTTCCAACAGCACTCGGAAGCCGACTACTACCCCGCGATTGAGGCATTCCTTGTTTTATTGGATCCATAGGTTCGGGGGGATTGCTCGAGGCAGCCGTCGCCACAGCAAACGCTATTCAAAATTCAATTCAATTTTAACTTTATATCGAAAACAGATCTCAATTTAAAACTTCTTATCCATTGGGAATAGTGGGTAAACACTACCCCAAAGAGTGGACTGTGCTCTCTGCACAGGTTATATATCTTTAATTTATTTCATTTTAATGAAATTGATGTTTGATTTCCTGGAAATCTCTAACTCTTAGGAGGAGTGCGTTTAGAAATAGTCTGTGCGGAGGAAAAGCAATATTGAAAAGTGCTTTAAATCTGAAAATATTGAGACTCAATGAGAGCACTAAACTGTGATCGCATTCTGTGCTCATAAATCATTGATCGAAAACTGCGGAGGAATTCCCTTAAGTGAATAAATTGAACATTCATTTAATGAGATAATCTAATAATACTTATTCGGACCTCAAAAAACGCTACTAAACTGTTTGAGGTATTTTCTCACATATGACTCAACACATGTTTTATTTAATCTAAAAGAGATTCCTTTCATTTGTGTTTTGTTTCAATAAATTATTGATAATTATATGAAAGGACTGTTTATATAGTATTGGATAAGTGGTGGACAAAGTCTTAATCATTTCCATTACCTGAAGCTGCGGATGCAGTGCTTGACCTTCGAGATGAAGCTCGAGATGATGTGACGACAACACCTGCTTTGCTGGTCATTTGCGGTGAGTCTGGGTGTTGGAATGAACTTCGGGGTGTACTCAAAACAGTCGTATCCGTTTGGAAAGAGCTTCTTGGAGTGACGGACGTGGAGGCCATACTTTCAGTGTCACTACCACTGCCTCTTTTACTGCCCGCTCCTCTCACTCTTAAATAGCTCATAGCAGTAGCACTGGTGGCACTGAGTCTTCCAGCCGGAGCTGATTGTGGCTTAATTTGTGTTTGAGCTTTTGGGGGTAATATAAAACTGGTGCCTGTGCTCGAAACCGGTGGCGTTTGAGGTACACTTTGTTTTGGCGTTTGTGGCGGTGGTGTCGATGGAGGCGTTCCCTCTGTTGAATGATTGGCTAAATTTAAGTTATCAATGGGAGGAAGACGTGTCGGTGGCGTCTTCTTAATGGGACTGGGCTTTGGAGAACCACTTTTACTGTCACTTCCGACGAGTGTCGCAGAACTGGTCGCCGAACTGAGCGGAGAATTTGGATAACTTTGGTCTGCAGTCAATGTGTCGCACGAATGGGAGTGAACCGGAACCTGAAGATTCTCAGATTGAGTCCCCATTTGATTGATTATTTGATCGCTTTCATTGTCTGAAGAATCGCTACTCGTCTGAACATATCAAACAAATACAGATATTAGTCTTATTATTGAAATTCAATATAGAGTTTTGTCTTCATTTTGCTTTTGTTTCATTTAAATTTTCTTTTATATCAAAATCCAATTAAAATGATCTCAAATTCATTGGAAATTCATTTAATCAAGAAATAAAATTCTGGAAAAAAATGAAGAATATTCTACAAAAACAAATTATTCATCAAATTCTTAATTAACTCTAATATTTGTATCGCATTTACTATGAATTTATTCAAAGTATTATTTATTTTATGAAATTATAATAATTTTTAGTTATATTTAAATTTAATATTCAATGTCGAGCTATAATTGGAAAAAGCAGGGAAAGCCTCGAAATGATGTGTCCGATGAATAATGGGTTTATGAATAATGTAAATTTTCTCCATAACCTCACGCTATTAGAGGATAAAACGAGTGATAAAAATAATTTTATTTCTCTCATAAACAGTGCTATAAATTATTGGCAAAATTGTCGACTTAAAGGTCACACGACTAGAATAGTTGGGGACATAATCGAGGTAATAGAGATAATCCATGTGATATCCTAAATTCAATTTATGTCAGCAACAAATAAGAGTATTCAAGAAATAGTGGTATTTTTCTTATTTGTCCGCCTTTTTTATTACCGCTATATTGTAGAATTTGGTTTGTAATGCCGGGTAATCTCAATAAATTAATCTGATTTATTGGATTATTATAAATAATATTAGGTCTGGATTTGTGTCCACAGCTTGTGATTCAACGTATTTCAACATTAATCTCATAAAACACGAAATATTTGTCTAAATATCTCTCTATTAATACTAATATTATTTTTACGGCATATAAAGTACTCAACAATTTTCATCTGATTATTGAGAAACCGATTTTTGTTTTTTGTTATCCGAAGATCGGATCCAAAGAATTCTTTAATTACTTATTGAGTGAAACATTCATTGATTGCTCACTCAATGTATGAGAATTTTTTTCAGTTATAAAACGATAATTATTTTTAATTAATAAATAATTGGTTTTTGACTTACATTTCTACTACGAATATCGTGTTGAAGAGCACTGTTATCTGAAATGTATGGCACCTCTGGAGATGGCGGAGGTGGGACTGGAACTTGAATTGGATCTAATATTCCTGGCGATAAAAGAGGACCGGTCTGCAGGTCTGATGCACTACCAATACTTCCCGCTAATTGACTTCTATCACCAAACCTTCTTAGATACCGATCTCTTGCCTGTTCCTCTTCGACTATCAGATCGGAACCATTTATGATATTAATTATAACTGATATTTAGTGATTGTGTGACAAATGACTTACATTTTCTATAACTGAGTCTCCAGTGTTGGCTATTGCGAGACATTTGGCTGATCTGCTGCGCCTGAAGTTGTTGTAATTGTTGGAGTTGTTGGCCGGCAGTAGAGTCTGAATTGGACACAACTGATTCCCGATGAAGATCATTGATATCTGTGATCATAGAACCGGTGCTAATACGCCGCGAGTAGTCGTAGTCAACAGTGCAGAGTAAATCTCCTGTCATTTGTGAAGAGCCATCATTTTTGGCCGTCGTTTGAATGTCATCTAAAGAACCGCTGGAGTCATGAAGAGACGACAATGAGCTCAACTGTAGCTCAGGGCTGTAGTGAACTCTTTTGAGAGCTTCCAAAACAGTGACGCCATCAGTGAAGACGCGATATGTCAGTAGAAATGTGTTGAGGAAATCAATGCTCAAAAACCTTAAGTCAGTCAAGCGTTCAAAGAGTCGTTCGGGACTGGCGTAACGGATCTGAGGCAGTTTGCATGAGTTCAGTGTCCGACTGAATCTGATGTCGACGTCATCCTTGAAGAGTCGCGGATCGTTCCTGATTGTGATGATTGAGTGACATTTGTCAGCAAAAGCAAAGAGTAAAAGTGAGGGATGGCTTAATACCTGATAGAGTGAGGCATTGTCACAGACGAAGAGTCACTCATTGTTCCGTGAAATAGATCGTTGAAATGCACGTTATCTATGCACTAAAGACAGACATCACATCATTTTTCATATCAATATTATTGGTTTCATTCATTTGTTGCACTCATTTCACACATAATTTAAGCTCAAAAAACACAAATTCATCGCATATTCTAACCGATGGGACAAACATTTCTCAAAAACCAATTAGAAATTGACTCACAATCTAATAGTGGTATAAAATTTGGCACTTTTTCCATTTAATTGTTTAAATATAGTCTTAAAAGCAATTAATTTATGGGAAAACTGTGGAAATATATAAGAAATATAAAACAATTGGCACAAAATGATCTACAATATCAATAATATTGTGAACTTGTTTAGATGATATATTCCTTTTATTCCTGCCATTGTTTGTTTTGCGAAGAGTTTGATCGAAATTTATTCATTCATAAAGTATACATCGATTTATCGTAATTTAAAACAAACAAAAATAACCGATTGTTTGGACAAATAATTTGGATTTTCTGTCTTTTAAGGAAAGCATTTGATGTCTAAGAGTGTGAGCCAATGAAGGGGTGATTTTGAATGCATTAATTGAATTAAACAAATGGATGTAAGAAAGAGGAAAACTGGCTAAAAGTCCATATTTCTTGTCGGTTGTGAACATAGCAACCATATAAACCATATAAAAGAAAAGATACTTCATTTCGATAAAATGTTGAGATGAATGGCACTCAATGGCACTGACAGAGCACTAACTCGCGTCAGACTAAAAAATCAATACAATAGTTGCACTGGTCTTAGCATTGGTCGCATTGGGTCTGTTAACGATGTTTTCTATGGGTTTATATAAATAGAATCCACACATCGGTCTCACAGGCAATCAAAATACAAATATTCATCACTAATGCAAACCTTATCCAAAAGACAGTACTGAGTACTCGTTTGGGTGAACACGCTTTTGCTTTTAATTATAGCACTCAATGGCTTTCCATATTTTATTCTGAGCGCTCATCACAATTGCAATTCTCAGCGATTTTTTCCCAGGAATTCAAATGAAATGAAATTTTAGAAATTTTTCCCAAAATTTAAATATTTATAAAATAAAACAAAAACAAAACTAAAGATAACAAAACATAATCTAAAACCAATGAACGCAACGAACGGCAAATCATTTCAAATATTTCAATCTATTCTTGATATTCATATGAATTGCTTTCATTCCTTTAATTATATATATTTATTAATAGATCACTAATTATATTATACATATTGAATGCCAATTGAATGGCATTTAAAAAATTGCTCGCTTATCATCTCTCATATGTATTGAGGGAAAGTGTCTTTTAAAGGGAACTCCTATTTAATAATTTAGATTAAAGTAAGAGTAAACACAAGTTTTTATTATTAAACAAAAGAGTATTTAAAATAAATTAATTAAATTTTAATCCAAAGCTTTCTTTTGCTCACACATTGTGTGGAGGAGAGAGGGATCAACTTTAAGATAGACAGACAACAAAAAACGACAACTAAATTGATGCGAAAAATGCCGGAGCAGTGGTCAGACCTGACTGATATCTGAGGTCCAGGCGGCCTTCTCTTGCATGGTAGGGGCCACTAAATGCAATGTATTTGCGGATCCCGTCGTCTTTGAATCGACAATGATTTTGAAATCAAGACCTCCATAGTCTTTCCCACCAGAAGTGTTGCCGACAGATGCCGGTTGTATACCAGTACCGCATTCACTGGAATGACTCGATGCTGAGCTGAGAGATCCCTCTGACAAATGAAAAACAATTTTATTTATTGATTGACTTATTCAGAGTCAAAGAAATGTTTATTCGCTTTGGGATACACTTCTAAATAAGTGAGAAAATCAACACAAGATAGCCTCACCGCAGTCATCAACTGTGAACTGGAACTGTTCATTCGGATCCTCTATTAGAGTCGCCTCTGATAATGGAATTTTGCCGAATCCCTGTTCAATGAATATTTGATTAATACTTTTACGAGTTTAAATGATTACTTACTTCAAGTAAAGTCAATTTTCCTCCAGAAGTTCGGGTGCATAACAGCATGTGATTAGTGAATAGATAGCACTGACGGACTATCTCCTTATCCCCTCTAAATGATCCAATCCTAGACCTGTTGAACTTTGTTTTGTCCGAAGTTAACACTTGTATTACACTTCCTTTCCTTATGAAGACATTGTTAACGTCGAGCAATATATCACATCCGCCAACAATTATCCTTTCAATGGCCAAATTGTTCCGAATATTCTCGGTCTCACTCACCTCGTCATGCATTTGCTATCAATTTATTAATGCATTAATTAATTTACTCATTAATTATTAAGTAATACTAATTAAGGTCTAATTAGTGGAAAATCTTCAATAATTAACTCAAAATATGAAATATCAGTATTTTGTGAGCAATTAATTTTAGTTCAATTAATTGAATTTCAGGTAAAATATTGAATTCTAATTGAAGTTTGAAAAAAATGAATGAATATTTATGTCCTACCCTTGAGAGCTCCTCCAATTTGATTCTGGCATTTTCCAGGCTTTTTCTTTCAACGTGATTATGAGGTGTATGAGCCAGCAATTCGTGTAATGTTATTATATAACGCGGAACCTTTGATGCAATTTTTGTCCATTAATTTGAATTCAAATAAATTTGATTTAAATATAGAATGAAATATTGGATGTACCTGGTGCATCGGATATGTCAAAAATGTTTCCAGAGTACGCCCTGAAAAGGAGAGCATTTTATTTGAATTCAAATACAATTAATTCAATTGATTTGTTGTCTAAAATTTGAGTCATGTTTTAGTAATTTTATTTGTCTATCGATTAGTTATATTCAGCGAAAAAGTCTTTAATATTCTGACGAATAATATGTTTATTCGTTTAACTGACTACTGGTTTGCAAGACTATATCTAAACCTGAATATTCCAGGAAATGATTCGTAACTTAATGTGAATTATAGGGAACTGAAGTATATTTTATTTGGCGAACATAGGCTTCAAACTGTTTAAGCGGAAGATCTTATTTTCTCATTTTTCTGGTTATTCAACCATTTCTGCAGAAACCTCTTCAGCAGATTCTTCAGACGACAAGAGTTAACAAAAATCGCGATTCTATCGAATCATTAAAAGTCACTTAAATTGAATCCAATATAAATTCAAATCAAAATAAAAAACTTATCATTGAATTAATGAATAATAAATTCATATTTCAATCAAATGTAAAGTTTTTCGTTTATCCCATGCTATAAGCCTTTAAAATATGGAAACTGAAGAAGAAAAATATGATCTTTCAAATATTCTTTGAAGAGCACATTCTATTGGTTAAGAATTTAAAGGGAATAACAAAAAATTTGATATGACTTTGATCTACATTTACTTATTTTTTATATTTCTTATTTATATTTTATATTTTGATCTAAAATTATACGGAATTTATTGAATATGCTTTGGATTTAAAGCACTCAATAGTAGGGCTTAAATAAGAGAATTATTTTGTTTTCCGATATTTCATCGTTAGTTTTTGACTCTTCTTATTATCTTATTTGTTATATTTTGTTTGATATCATACAAAAATCATGGGCTAATCCCTACTGTTTTGAAATTTCTTCTAAATATTGTATATAATATACGATATACGAGTTATTGAATGAATAAATAATGAAAATTCATGGCTCAGAATGACTATTACATTGCGAATGGATGTGAAATTATTTTTATTTTAGTGCACAGTTATGTATGTGATAACTCATAAGAGGCCCTGATATAGAGCCACTGCTTATTCAATGTCTTACATAAGCTTTATGAAGCATCCCATGTATCTAACCTTAGAAGTGATAATATATAAGATTATATTCGCATTATTTTATGTGATATTATCGGAGATAATGTTTAAAACAAGTGGAGAGTATGTTATGTCAACTCTGATCACAATTTCTACACATAAGAGGATATAAAGTAAAGTAGAGTTGAGTTTCGTTGGCGACAAACATAACACTCATCCATATAATAGTCAACTGAATAAACGGAATTTGATTTTACAAAACATAATTGAATTTCAAATGAATTTCACAAAAAAATATATTCAATTTAATTTTCTCTATAAATTAGTAACAAAAAGTCAAAGGCTATTGAAGTTTCCGCTCTTAAAAGGATTTAATAATAATTTTCACTTTAAATTATATAAGGGCTGATGAGGTAATAACATTAAAAGTGAACATGATCAAATAAATAATTCAAACAAAATTAGCCAAACCTTGTAAGAGAGGTTTCTCCTCGAGTCTCCTCAACATTGCAGCGAATTTCTCCCTCTGTTTGCATTCAGCCAACACCTGAAGACTGAAGTGATGATTGCGGACATACTCCTGGTATATGCAGAGCATAGGCAGCAACATATCGAACAGGTCTCCTATACCGTTGGGACGAAATAACAACAGAGAGAAAAGTTGCACATAAGAGCTCACTGGAAGACTACTACACTCTACTTTTACTTGCGAACAGTTTTTGCCGCATACCTAGTACTAATGTTGGCCAACACTCCATCCTTGCAGTCAGACCTTTCAAAAAGATCTGATGCAAGAACATGACTGTCTCGCTGTTGAGGAATATCGAGTTGACCTCGTCGTGACTGCACGGGGGCTTTTGAGAACTGGCAGCCATCTTGAATGGCCGAAGAAAACAGGATACCATTAGCTGCAGCTGTTCCAGATATTCCTCTTCTGCCTCAACCATTCGAAAGACCAAACTTTTCCAAATGAATATATTATTATTTGAATGTTTATCCGAATCATTAGTTTGTGTTTTGTATCCAAACATATATTCATTTGATTTGACGTTAATTTTGTTTTATATTATAATTGATTTGATATCTGTTTTCATACATTATATGCAAATGAAAATAAATATCTCTCAGAGTTTCGATTAACTCATAATAAAACCGAATATGTATTAAAATAATGTTTTTCCCCAAAAGACCCCCACAAATGTGATTATATTGAATAGATATAATTTGCCACCTGTTCCTTTTCCTCATATTCTCTGCGTGCGGAGAATTTATGTATTCGATGACAATTTGCTTCCACCGTCTCCTGCATAGCCATCCCCTGAAGAAGCTCTGAACTTTCTTGATCTTTCGTATCTCTTCGCTGTCCTCGTCCAGGCTGAGGCTCCGGTTGGGTGTGAGCCTCCACTCCCGCTTTAAAGTCAATAACTGACAAACATTTTATTTTATTTAAATATAATACTTATATTAAACACTAAAAGTAATTTTGCATAAAATAAGGGATCAATTCTTGGAATAAAAGAAATTGTTTTCATGTAATTTGATATTCAAAACCATTTGGAAAACAATATTCAATGGATTATACAAAATATCTATAAAATAGTAAAACAATTTATTTAATGATTTTTTGGATTCAATTACATGTGAAAAGTTATTATTTTATTTCTATAAGAATGTTATTAATAGGGCGTACCTCTGCTCTGAGCTTTTTGATTTCCATGGTTAATTCTTCGCATTGCTGGGTGTACTGCCATTTGGCTGTCTTTTCACTTTCAACGATTTGGACCAAATGGAGGTGTTTTTGCTCCAATTCCTCTTTTTGTAGTAATGTTTTACTAAAACTAAAAGAACAGAACAATAATGTAAAGGACGGCCAAAATGGGTGTTCACTCGATTCGTGCCTTAATTTACAAAATATGTTCGCAACTAATGAAATGCGAATTTAATGATCTATTATATATTGAAATCATAGACTTGGAAACTATATTTTAGATGCAAAACATAAATCATAGACACGTTTAGGAGAATTCATATGTAAAGAGTGCATAAATAAGGCCTAAGATTATAGAGAATAAGATGTTTTATGCCATACCTCGCGATATCAATCGCTTGAACCCAAGCGTTGCATTCGCTTTCAGTCTCAGCCTTTAGTTCGTATTGTTTTGAGCCCTCCTTTCGATACGTTATTGTGAAAAAGTTCTGCAAAAAAGGGTATAATTTTGAATAAAACATGAGTTTTGAGGCATTATTTTAGGCATAAAATATTCATCATTTTTAGAGAAGATTTTTCAAAATATATCAAAGATTTTGTCTGTTTTAGTATCGTTTGTGAGCATAACGTTTGTGCAAACAATTGATGAGAATCTGATTCCTCACTCTTTTCAAAACAATAGCATTAGTGAAGCAAAACCTTTAGTTTTAGTGACAAAAAACTTTGAAAACATTAGAAAAGTATATAATATTTGTATTTTATTTCAAAAGCATTGTAACACTGAGTAAATATAGTGCTTCAGGCAGTGATTTCATCCAATTTCATTTGGAGAGACGTTTTCGTTAAAATATAATCCGAAGGTTTCATATGTCTTATGTTGCAAAACTTGTTTCATTTGGAATACCATAAGAGACACCAATATATCTATCATTTTCTATAAGACTGTAATAACCAGAAAAGAAACAATAGTGAGAATTGTGACCGTTTTCATTATAAATAAAGCCTTTTCTCCCTCTCCTTCTCCTCCTTCTCTATCAGTTCACACAATGCTATACAAACAGAGGCAATGCTGGCAGATATCGATCGATTGTGCATACCTTTCCACCGCATATACCTTTGCTGTTGTATTTTTGTAATGTATAAGAAGTGCTTCTTTTCAGTTGAATAAATTTGTTTGAGTTCTGGCAACAAGTAGTAGAGCACAGGCATCAGCACAGGCATCAGCACAGGCATCACTGTCGGCTCTTTTAGAATAAATTCATTGCGCAATCGGTATCTCTTTGTTATATACGAGTATTACCTCTGCTTTCAACTCAATTTGAATTATTTATAAATTAAATGTTTATAATATCGATAAAAGCTGTTAATCTTCAGACATAAGTCAATAAATTAAAAGCATTTTCGGATTGAATTCACATTTTATACAAAAACTATATCATTTGGACCAACAACTCATTAAATCCTCTTTTTGTTCGCTTCTTCAGGTTCTCACCAATTAATGCAATGCAGACGACAAGGGATTCAAACAATATAGAGCTCTGTTGTGTCGCTCATCAGTTATTCCTCATATGAAAGAATTTTTTTAAACAACTATTTTCATTATTAGCTTTACTAATAATATAATAATTACCATATTCATTTCAATTCAATTCAATTCATATTTTTATATAAGCTTATCAGGATTTTCTTCCTGCAAGAATAAGTATATAAGATTTATCTTTATAATTTTGAATTCAAATAACTTTATAATTTTTAATATTTCTTTTGCAATATCTTTGAAATTATTGGATTTGATATCTGTTTTGAAGAAAAATATTCTTTGTTTTAATTGCAGTTAAAAGTTGAGTAAATGTCTCGACTCTTGACTATTATTCTGGATAAGTCTTTCAACTAAATTAAGTCTTATAATTATTTTTGCAATTAAAGGGCCAACTGTTCTATTGGTGGAACGTTCAGCACCTGTACAATCGCTTTCTTAATTATAATGCTTTTTAAGTAAGTTTTTTGTCATTAAATTTTCAATTACTTAATACATAAATATATTCTAGAATATGATGTAATGAGACGTCAACTCAAATAATGTTTGTATCAAATGATTTGCCATAAAATTATGCAAATACTCGTTAATTCAAATATAATGGATGTTTGAGTTGTGTTTGAATTTTTATTAAACAGCCAAATGCTGTCCAAAATTGAGTTTTGAAAGGAAAGAGTATTCGCTTTTATGGGCAAAAGTTATGACAGGAATTTGAATCAGAATTCCGTTCATTTCGTTCATCGAATTTGAGTCCGTATTTAATTTGGAGACAACGGAGGAATTCTGGGAAAACCTTTTGATGAAATAACTGAATGGACGGCAACACAACAAATATGTTTTGTTCCCAAAACTAATAATTCAATGGAAATCGTAGGACCGAACAAATATTGATTGACCACAACCAGAAAATTAGATAATAATATCAAAACATTCAGTAATTACACCAATTTATTGGCAAAATCTCAGCTAAAAATACTTAATTGAAATGATTGGTAAAGACATTAGAAACCGAGTCCTTTTGGTTTTTGTCTCATTCTATGTCTAATCCCCTCTCAATCAGATGAATGCCTTCACTACCATTCAATCGATTGTATTCTTTGACTGATATCACTATAAACATCACTAATTGATAAGAATCTTGTTTTGCGTCCAATTATTTGATTAAATATTTTTTGATCAGATTTACTAAAATAATAACAAAACATTGATTCCTTTATAATATACTATACTCTCATTAAATAAGAGTTTTAGTATTGAAAACATTAATTCTGTTTAGAATTTAATAAATTATTCAAAATATAAGGATTTGTAAATAAAAGTGAGCGAAAATGAATGGTTGAGTTAGATTTCCAATTTTAAAATTGATCTAGTTGA
>JAQIXD010000071.1:0-46034 GCA_034699985.1 Minunthozetes semirufus
GAGAGAGAGAGAGAGTCACAATTGGAGTCTAATAGTATAATACTATGGAATATGAGTGACTTTAATCAAAGTGAGAGTAACTCAAATCACATAAATATAAACCTATCGCTTGAATTATGTGTGGCATCACTTCATTCACTGCACTATCACTTAATTAAATGACTTCCATATATCGCATACAATATTATTACAAATATTCCAAAAACAAGTTTTTATTCTCTCTATTGTCGGCATTTGAGCCATTATGTGGATTCTGGAGACTACCATAATGTCTGAGAGGAATCTATCGATTACGACCATGATCATTCAATCTCTTCATAAATTCTTAACTTATTCTAATTAAAGCCTGGAATCAGACGGAAGTAATTAATATTTAATTAGCCATTGTTTGTACCTTGATTATATTAACCGATTATTCTCTCCAAAGATCAAGAGCTTATGAAATTTTTATTTTTCGCTATTAGCAAGGTGAAAATTCAGTGCCGTTGCTGTTTAATTATTGCTGTATAATAGATGTCACAAAAGGATTAAATTTTTTATTTGTTTACCCTTTAGAATTAATTTGCGAAAAGAATCCCAGATTTTAATCAATAATTTATTCAATTAATTACCAGAATCTCATTGTCTTTAAGTCAGACTTCAATAGGAAATCCTGTATTCAAACAAATTTTTCTATAAAATTAATTTCTCTTCATTTGTTTGATAGCATTTTATCCAAGAAATGATTGTCGACAGAAAAAGGGCAAAATATTTGGGCAAAAATTCAATCAAATTATTTCAGTCTAATTAATCTGAAAAGAATTTCTTCAATTCTCTGTTCATTTCTGTTGTATTCCTCCACTCTTTATATCTCTGTTTATCTTTCATTTGATGGTTCAGTTGAACGCGTTTTGCCGTCTTTTTTGTATTCATTTAATTACAAGACTATAGTTTGTGAGTCAAGTCTTGCCATCAGTTTGGAAGTCAGCCCTAAAAATAGCCTCAAAAAAGTTGAGCCACACTTCAAAGTAATTACATTTTATTAAAGTAATGAAAGTGTCGCCAAAGTTCACCCAAAACTCCGACCAAATGATTGAATTCCAGTAAACATTTAATTAGAGAAAAGCTTTCCTTTTATTTATGGGCAAAAGTTTTTGCATTAATGGCAAAAATGGGCAAAAAATCAGACAATTTTTCATTTATTCCTCGAATTGAAGAAAACTATTTATTATATTAATTACGAATTTATGTTAATTTAAGGCATTTATTACACAAATAGTTTTTCCTCGGATTAATGGCGAAAAGCATTTCATGAAATTTGAATTTTAGCCTCAATTTGCAAAACTCCAAGAAAATGAATTAAAGAAGTTTTCGCTAAAAATTCAAAATCACATGTATTTTGAATTCATTTCAGAGTTGATGTGATTTTCTTATTCTTATGCGAATCTCAAGAGTATTAAAGTCAAGCAAAGAATGAATTCAATTGGAGTTCACTTTTCAAATAGTTTTTGGGATAAGTTTTGAATGAATTTCATTTCAAATATTAAAAATACCTTTGAAAAGGTCTTTAACTTAAATATTCATTCAATAGACAACTTTTCTCTTCTTAGTCTGAGCTTATTTTTATGGACTGACCTCCTATTATGACAGATCAGGATTCTATACAGATCTCAAATTATTTATGATTTCCATTCAATTATTAAAAGTATCAGAATTTTCATAACAAAAGATGGTTTTCATTCCATAAAAGTATTCATTGTATGAAAATCTCCGGATTTGAACAAAGTAATAATCTATCATGAGCATTTTCTAAAGAGTCCAATATTTATAAGAGCATATAAAATCAGAAACATTCAAATCACACTTATTTTCACCTGATTCTAAAGTTTGATCTTTCAAGAGATCGGATCAATTTTTATCTAAATTCCAGATTTTATTGGAAGTGATTTTTAGCTTGCTACCATGATAATTTGAAAGGAATAATAATAATTAGTCAAGAATTTGGTCGCGATATTAGATTACATAGAAATGAATAATTTATTTGTTTTGAGAAAGTGTTCAAAAGAAAGAAAAAATCCTTTGCTTTCATAATAACTTGGAGTCAGAGCACAGGCATAATAGGCAGTGCTGTTTGAAATATGAAGAAAGCGCTGCAAAGCATTATTAAAATGTGAGACATGTTTTGATACGAACACTATTTTCTAATAACAAAAAGTAGTCTTCAATACACTCTTCAATGCATTTCAAGAATGTTTGCCTTTTGAGGACAAAACCCGTTAAGAATTTGGGATATATTTCCACTTATTTAACGCTAATATTACTCCTCTCTTAGTAATCGATATTATCTTTCACTGTTAAACAAATGTTTTCTTTTTGAAGGGATTTGAATATTTCCCATAATTTTAAGTTCAAATTCCTGTCATTTTTTGTGTAAATGTTTTATTAGTTTTGAATCAATTCTTTGGGATATTTTCATTGTATTATTCGGTAATATTTTATTTACTTATTTATGCAAATCCTTATCACGAATTTGGTTCGGAGAGGATGGAAAAGACTCTAAAAATATGATCCTTTGAAGAAAAGTATATTTCCTTTGCATTTATAATTCAAAAAGAATTGATTTTTCTATCAATTCTTCTTTTTTTATGCCATTTATGGGAACAAAAGTATGAATTTGAGATACTATTCAACCGATGTTTTCTGGTATTGGCTAAGAATGGCTCAGATTTGTTGGTAATAGCGTTGAGTCCAATAAATCGATACCAGAATTATGAAGAAAATTTCACTCAAATTGAAATATAAGAGAAAAATAAGCATAAATTTTTGGGGCCAACCATTTGGATATAAATTGATTTCACTTGAATTTGTTTTTATTTTATAATTGAGTTATCCAAGACACTAATGAATCCAGATTTTCCATCACTTCTTTTAAGTAGTCTTTCAGATATTCTGAGCTATTCTGTGCTTTCATTTTTGATTTGATAGCAATTTGAGAGTAAAAGAAAATTGAGTGAAAGATATGTTGAGTTCATATAAAAATATTTTTATGTCCCAATACTTGTCTATCGAGGAGAAGCCAAAACATAATTTTCGGTAAACTTCACAGACAGAGAGTCTGTGCGCGCTTTGGGACTACTCTTTTCCTCTTATTTTTGGCTCTCATTAAATGTGCAGACATTTAGTGGAAAGACATTTATCGCTATCGCCATAAAAACTAAACATTTTTCATAAAAATTGTCACAACATTTAGTGAGCATTCTTTACGACCCGTTTTCCGGTTGATATAAAAGAGTCCGGGTATTAGTGTTTGTCATTATTATAATAATTGGCTTTTCTTGTGAATCAGTCAAATGACATCCACTTCTCTGCAAAGAAACACTTCATTAAAATTTTACATTCAATTGAGAGCTTCAGAAGAGTCTTCGGCACAAAATGTTAACCTAGCAAGGTGGCGCAGTGGTTAGTGCAGCCGCCTCCAAAGCGCCAGGTAGTGGGATCGAACCCTGCCGAGAATGTCGATTTTCTATATGGAAATTGAGGGTTTTCGGTGGGGCAAGAATGTCCACGGCTCTAAACCGAGGAGCGAAAGTCTCGGGAGAGGACTTATGAGTGCTATCACCACTTATTTGCCTCGGAGTGGCCAGGTGTCTGCTCTTAAAAATGTGACACCGTCCTCGGGTATCATGTCTTAGGACGATATGCCTGATCCGTGGCCTTCTCTGATTGGCTGTGCACGGAGAAGCCCGCAAGGGCGAGCCCGAGAGGGTTGAATCAGAGGATATATGAGAAGAATATAAAGTCATAAGAAAATTATGAGAAGTGTTTCTTCGCACAAAATTTTGTTTGTTTTTGTTGAAAATTTACTGAAAAAAGTGTTTCTGATGTGTTATCCAATTATTTCAACCAAAAATATATTTCATTTTTGACTAAAATTGAAATGTTTTTGCAAAATAAGGTTATTATTAAGTTTTAGAAAATATGGAAAAACACTCGAATGATATCTATTTTAAGCATTTAAGACACATTTCCTTAGATCTGTTTGAATGGTTCAAAACAAAGATTCGTCCATATTATCAACACATGTTCAACACCTTTATAGTACTTTACTCAGACATGCAATTCAGTACTAAATACTTTAGTTGAATAGATTTTGAATAGAGGAGCACCTGGCAAATACTCATACTATGAAATATTCTATCGAAACAAAAGCCACAATTGAGGCATTTGGTCATGTCTTCAGCTTTTATTCTTTTTAATAATTGATTTTCTTAGACCTAAATATAGAACAAATAGAAGTAAAGTATCCCTAAATATTTGTATTGAAAAAATTATTTCATTTGTGGTTTGAAATCATGTGCTCTAACAATGAAAGATAGGTTTGGGTTACCTCTGGAATTATAGATACATTCCTTTCTATTTTGAGAAAAAACTGTTATATAAGAATCGGTGGAAATATTTCTTGTTTGGGAAACCATTGATTTTGAGTTTGATCTCTTGCTTTTCACTTCACTTACTTCCCTCTCAAAGAATTCAGTTTTGTCTCAATTTTATTCGTTTTTCGATAAAAGACTTATTTTATTCTCTTTTTATTATTCGGTTATTCGAGAGAAAAATACTCGAAATACTTGCGTAACATATCATAGATTCTTATAGTTTTATATAACTTTCTATAGATTTTTTGTGTAATATATTGTTTGACTCCTGTCTTAATAATAGGACTCATGAGAATGTTTGGCCATCGAAACAAAGCCATAGGCAGTCCTCTGTCTTACTTTTTCAAAATAACTCAGCCGTCCGTTGATCTAAATTTCCAATCAATCACTTATAGAACAAATCTGGTGTTTGTATTACAATTGGATCAACACTTGTCTGATCCCAAGTTAGACGTAAGTATTGCTTCTCTTTTTCTAATTAAGTCAAAACACTTTTGATAATCCAATTCCTGGCGATTGTCTCCAAAACTAGTCTTAAACACAATTCTATATCTTTATTATCCAACTGTTGAACTATTGTCCCAATAGTTGACAAAATCGTAAAAAATATGTTTTGATCATATCTTCAGTTTTATTCGAAGGATTAAGAGAAAGGAATCCTCACGACCTTCCTTATTATCTTGTTTTTGAATTTTCAAAGTAATTGAGTTGCATTTGTACATAAGTCATGACAACTACACTACACTCCTACGACTCTCATGTAATCCTTAAAATTTGTGCAGTGCTGTAGTGCTGTAGTGCTTGATTAACTAGAGATTAGATGTCCAGGCATTTAGTTTTGATAAAATTTCAACTATTCTATACGGAACTGATAATAGTCTGTATATAAGGAATAGTTTCTTGAATTGCAATTAATTTAATCACTCACAAGATTAGGAGGAATGGTATAACTGATTTCATTCACTTACAGACAAACCTCCATTTCTTGACTTGTGTTTGGAAAAAGTATCAATTACAAACTTATATTGACAAAAGCATTCCGTATAAGTTAATTGAAAATGGAATTGGACCGTATCAGTTCTGAAATAAACTATAATCTTGGCAATTCTTATTAATTGAAGAGAATTTTTGTTTTTAATGACAACAAATAGGTTCTTAAGTCACAAAATGTGTTTAAATCTCTTAACAGAAAAGAGTTATAAATCTTTCTTAAGTTTAACCGAAATATAAGACACTTTTAGAGTAAATCCTTTAGAAATTAATTAAAAGCAATGAATAAGAAAAAGTGGAATCACTTTAATTATGATTTTTATAATAAAGAAAAATAATTTTAATGTAAATAAAACTAAACAAAAAATTTTGGGAAAAACTCAATTTTAAAGCCAAAAGTGAAGTCAAATGTTTTGATTAAACTTTGGATAATAGTTTTGGAGCTAATATTATAATTGTCTGTCAAAAGTTCTTCTATTACTAATTACTATATCTGATTTTTAATTAAAATATGTGCTAGCTCATTCGCTTATTAACACTAATTAATCTTTTGCAGCAAAGTATTCGTGAAAAATGAAAACTCAAATTAACCTTTGATTATATATTGGGTTCAAAACGATTTCAATAACTTTAATAACCCATTGAAGGCATTTTCAATTCTAATCAGACCATTAATAATGATATTTGTTATCACAGATTGATATAAAGAGAGCCAGAAATAACTAATATCAAGTATATTTTCACTAATTCCTAATTAATCATGCTGCAAGTCATAAAAATAATTACCGAGACTTTTGAATATTAAATCCATCTTTCGAGCGATCAATAAGTTTGAGCAAACTTTTCATTAATTAACCCCTTTTGACATAAATGTTAATAAAAATCAGTTCTAAAGTTATTTTTTATTTCTGTTGGTTTCGATATTCAATGGGTTTTTTGATGCAATCAATCAATTAAATAGATTTCGAATTAGATTTCGATTCTCTCAGTATTTTATCTCAAATATTATATAAGAAAAACAATTCTTATTTTTGTTTAAAAAAACGCTTCAAAAGAAACAATCAGACAATAAGACCGCTCAATCAGTTGAATAGACTCAGATATTTTTAGATGACTCTTCAATGAGATAATTATCTAAACAGAAATCTTCTTGTCTTTGATATTAAACCATTTATTATTGATTTTATCGGATTTTCATTTTTGGCTCTAATTTTATTATTAATAGACTTTTCTTTAAAATCTTTCAAAATTTAATTAATAATAAAAATTTAAAAAATTATTAATAAATAAAAATCAAATAATTTTCTTAGGGTTTAATATAATCAGATATTAATCCATTAATTATTAAAACCCAAACTCCAGTTAATACGAAAATTCCGAATCACTTTTGATGTGTTCCCACAAATCATATTAATATTCAATTAAATGTCATTTTCATGTCCTTTCAATTAGACTTTTATTACATAATATTGATTTATTGTAGTCTGTTGTGGTCTGTTCCTAACATTCCTTACGATTGTCAACTGATAACTATCCGGACATACTGTAAAAGCCTTAAACCTATACATAATCTTTTTCTTTGAATCCTATCATAAAATTTTAGTTCATTTGTTTAATTAAATTCCCAAATAATTGGCAATAATTTCGATATCAAAGGATTTTATGTTCCGAACCAATTACACAGAAGTCAAGTAACTATTCTCTTATCAGATCAAACACGAGAACTTCACTGTTGATAACCACTCTAATAGTAATGAGTCATTACTAATGACGGAAAAATCAAGTTTACTTTTTATTAAATTATCAGATCTTCGATAATTTATTTGACTTTTTGGTGACAAAAAAGTAAATTCAATCGATTGATGTGTTTATGATTCTCAGGAGAAATATCAGTCTTTATTACAGAAATGATTTACTATTGAAACGACTTTATGTCAAATAAATATTAGATTTTTATTACTTCTAAAGTCGAGAATCAAAATATTCTCGATTCATGTTTTAGACACATCTTCGACAGTCTAGACTTATAAGACATTGTTTCCGGTGAGGAATGAAATCTATTTTATATTGAATTTGAACATAAAAGTAAAAAATAAGCTCAAAATCAAATCTATGGATATTTATGTCTATCGTAAAGACTGAGTCTTAAAACTCGATTGCGATTTATTGGACTCTATTTCTATGCAATCAAATGAATTGCAACACAATTTGCTAGTTATCAAGATAAATAGTCTCTCCGAATACCATATCTTATGAGACACGTAAAATTATTTGCCATTACTTTTCCGATTACTCCTTCCAAACAAGGAATTCACTCAAAATTATATTCTTGTGTTTCCTTATCAAACACTTAATGCATTTATCGATAAAATATTTAGCAAAAGAGACTACAAATGATTACTAATAATAATATTAATAATAATTTCAAAATATTTGTTTAATTGAAACTAATTTTGATTAAATTATTTGTTTGACAGGGAATGGAACTGAAGGGCCAAATGATGCATTGCATTCAAACCAATTGTCTACTATTTTTGGGTTCGCCTATCGTTAAAGGACTCCAATCTATGACCAGTAGAGGCCTCTATATCTCTGATATTCCCATACACGACGCCACAAGGTATTCACCTTAAGCCAAGATCATTCTTTAGATCTTTTAGAATCTAATTGATGTTATCTTGATCAATATTAATTGGCAATCAATAGTATCAATAACTCGGGGCAAATAAAAACAAAACTGAAAGCGATTTATAATTTTGAAAGGGATTGACACAAATGATAATATATTTTTATTGTTATTAACTCATATTATGTAATAAAATTGCATTTTCTCACTATTAGTCCGAAAAAGTGTCTTTCATTATTATTATTATTATTATTTGAAATTATTATACTCTTGAAGAAAAGACAATAAATAATAGTCAAGTGTTTGGAATAAACAGTAATTCAGACCATTAGATAAATTGATTCGAAATATATACAAAACTCTATCTAAAACTCAATTCTCAAAATAATAGGAAAAAAGTTTCGTAAAGATTTGAGACATAAAATAATATATTAATTATATTCTGTGATAAAACAACCGTCCATTTGATGAGATTATTGAATCTCTTTCATAATTTGATAGTATTATTGATTTCTATATTTCTATTGAATGTCTGTTCTCTGAATTAATCCAAAATAGAGATCTAATTTTGATCGAAGAGCAGTCGAGAGCACAGGAAAGCCTTAAACGGCGAATGGATAAACTGAAGAACACAATACAGTCGGCCAATCAGGCCGTAGAGATTGAGCGCAAGAAAAATGTCGATTTACTTAATCTGATATTTCCGGCTAACGTCGCAAAGAAGCTATGGCTGGGCGAACCCGTTAAGGCCCGTTATTATGACCACACGACTATGCTCTTCTCAGACATTGTTGGCTTCACAGCAATCTGTTCGTCGGCCACTCCTATGGTTATAATTAATATGTTGAACACTCTCTACACTCAATTCGATGTCTTTTGTGGCGAAATCAATGTTTATAAGGCATTCAATTCTTTGCTTTTTCTTAGATTTCAATTTCGATAACTTTCTTATATTTTCTGATTATAGACCGAAACCATTGGCGATGCCTATTGTGTGGCCTCAGGTCTGCATATGGAGAGCTCTTTTCATGCCATTAGAGCAGCTTTTATGGCACTGAAAATGATGGAGGCCGTCTCCAACTTTAAACCTCAAGGATTGCATGTTAAAACTGTCCAGGTTGTTCAAATTGTTTATTAAACATTATATAACTTTAATTTAATTTAATTTAGTCACTCATTTAGTTTTCAATAAAACTCTATCCAAACCTTCCTTTTGTTATCTTTCGCTGAATTTTGACGAAACTTTTGAAGAGACAAAAAAAGTCTTTAAATCCAAACTTAAATTTAAGAGAAAATACTATTATTTTTTCTTCCGTTTGAATGACTGACTGTTTTTCAAATCACATCAAATGATTGAAAACTAAATAAAGAAAAGCTTTTAAGTAATTCTTTTAATCCATTAAACAGATGAGAATAGGACTGCATAGCGGCAGCTGTTTGGCTGGAATAGTAGGCTTGAAGATGCCCAGGTGCTAACAAACCCATCAAATGTCCACTCAATGGATCATATAATCGATTATTTGTTTTTACAGGTACTGTCTGTTTGGATCAAACGTAACTCTGGCCAACAAATTCGAGTCTAGTAGTGAACCGATGAGAATAAACTTGAGTCCAACCACTTATCGGTAATTATTTTTTAATAGTATTTTTCAATTTCGATAATTAATTATTGGTTTAAATGGTAAACAAATTTATTTCATAGACTACTCAAAGATAAAGGCTTTTACTTCACTCAAAGAACCCCCGATTGTCTGCCAAAGGAATGTCCGCCTGAGATGGAACGGATCAGTTTCTTTCTCGACGATTATAAACACCCCTTTCTTCGGGAAGAGCTCAGTCTTTCACTTCATATAAATAAAGCTCTCGAAGACTTTCATACCTCGTAATTGAATTTCTACTTAAGATTAAAAAATGACTCAAATCTTCAAAAAAGATTTATTGCAATAAAATATTGAAATTCTGTTCAAAAGATTTGTTTCTCAGTTTTTGTTGAATTTTTCATTTTATATTTAATTTGTTTATTTGTTATAAGAATCTGATCTCAAATATGGTTTTGAATTATTTGTTAAAAATATTGCACAATATTTGTATTAATGTCTAAAAGATTTGTTTTCTCTAAAATTATTAAAATTCATATTCAAATTGTTTTAGGTTTTAATAATATTATGAAAACTTGTTTTAAATTCTTTAAAATAAAATTCTTTTCGCATTTTGTGACAAATAATAAAACTCTTATCAAAACTCTATAACATTTGGACAAATTTATGACAATAGTTATCAGAATTAACAGCAATATATGTTTTGCCATTTGATTTATCTGTCATTTTAATGACAATTATATGAAAATGTCTTTTTGAAGGGCTCTTTATTTGCTAAATTAATTATATTTTTAAGACTCTTTGCTTACCATTGAACCTAAATTAATATAAATAAGACAACTATAGAGGAAATTAAAGAACTCACTTCAAATTCATCTCAACATACATCTTCTTTAATTTCGCAAACAATATCCTTTTCCTCAACCTTTTTCTATGAATCTTCATTTCTCTCATTTAATCTATTTATAAATTAACTCAAAATAATATCAATCAATTTGTGAACTTTTAATTGAATCCTTAATTAAATACATTATAACCGAACCAAATAACAGTCCGAAGATAACAAAATTTAAAAAAAAATTTAAGTTATAATTTCTTTGAAAATTTTGTTAAAATTCAGATTTAATATGAAAATTAGTGCCAATTTTTATTCATTTCTTTTGATTACTTTTTTGTTACTAACAAACGATTAAAACTAATTTATATTAATTCGCTTTTAATATAACAGTTATTTAACAATATTTAAAAGACAAAACAGTTTTTCTCGATTCTAATATCTGATCACTTAGTGCTCAGTGAATACGAAAATAAGTTGTCATTTAATCGTAATTATCTTTACATAGTTAGCAATAAATTGATTTTCCCATAGAATTGCAATTTCTAATGCAATTCCTCTATTAAATACCGAATAATCACAATCATATTATTCCAAAATGTTTCCATCGAGTGATTGAAAGATTATTTTCATATTAACTCATGAGTTGGATATTAAAATTATATGTGGTTCCATACAAAAGTGCAATTCTTGATAAAAAGTAGATTCAGTCAGATTTCACTAAATATTTTTGAAACTTTGAAGACTTGGCAGATATGGAGGCGCTGTCTATGAGTTGTTTCTATAAACTAAATTCTTGTCCTCATCTTATTCTGTGCCTAAAGTTGAATCTATCTGATGGTGCAATTGAATCAATCACAATTTATTTCACTCTCCTCTATAGAATCAACATTCAAAGTGATTTCTCATGATTCGTGATATAATTTCCCTGTTTATCCCTATTCGAGTGTATTTCTGAGCGCAAGAATATTTAGTAAACATTTAATATTAGATAAAATGTTTGCAAAACTCATTACTCAATGTTTTCTTCTAAGGCTAACAGTTCTTAAGGTTTCAGATATTTATTGATATTATTTTTGTTTTCATTTTCGGGAATATTATATCTTCTGTTTCGCTATCGATTTATTTCGACAAATGTTTTGGTCAAAAGCTCTCTCATATCAGTCAAGAAGTATTCCTTACTTTTTTCCGGTTATGCCATCAAATAGTCCAAACTTAAGGCGATTCCAAGAAATGAAATTCAAGGAATTCCTCGGCTTTCAAGCAATTGAATGAGAAATTGAAAAAGTAATCAAAATTGTGGACAAAATGTGATATGAATTTAGTTCACAATTTGAGTTAATTGAAGCGAACGGAAAATATTTATGATTTCATATAAACATAAATCAGAAACAAAACCAATAAAAACAAATATATGAGAAAATAAATTATGTTTAGCATTGAATTAAGCCATTGATTGAGTTAAACAATTTGTGTCAATAGTGGGACAATCAGTTCAATTAACAACAGAATTACGTATAAATCATGCGATTGAGGCCACAGACCACGGAGTGAGGGCTCGTCTCTATTATTAACAAGAAAAACATCCAAATCTATTGTGTTTTCTTCGCTTTTCCTTATAATTGACGACAGCAGTAGTACTGGTTGTGGACTGGGATGCGATGTGTGATGCAGTTTGTGATGTAGTGGCTAACATTGAATCGCCAGAAGAATCATAATGTTTGCCAATCATATCGTCTTCTATTCCGTTGTTTACTTTGGATTTAATGCACTTTTTATTGGATATATTTTGTTGACTTAATTCACGTTCGGATTTAACTCTAATTTGATTTATACTATTATTGTCTCTATCTTTATGTCTGAAACAAAATAAGATAAAAAATCTCTTTCTGTTTGTATTCTTCCCATTTGTTCCTCTTTTCGACGACTGATTAGTTTCAGGACTTTTTGATAACTTTTCTGCAATTATTTCATTGTTTTTATCATTAGATTTGTTGTAATGAGTTGTGTCTGAAGTTAGTCTCAAATCACTCACAAATGATAAAAATTTTCTCTTTTTATTTGAAGTTCTCTCTAATGAAGAGTTTTTATTTTCATCTTTGATAGAGTGAAAACTTGGCTCATTTATTGACTCATTTTCGAGACTGTTGTCAGGTGTGGCCTCATTTATCGTAACGTCTGGTATTTCCCGGCATTTCATGATATTCTGCTGCGATTTCAACACCTTTTTGCCAAATATGTCATAAATTGATTGTCGTCTCGTTGGCGAACCTCTCGGTGACACATATGGAGATACAAGTGGTGTTCCATTCATAGGTGTGCCCACTGTTGAGTTTCCATGAGGTGTATGAGTAGGTGAACAGGACGGTGACTTAAAGTGTCCGCCACTACTTAAGTTAGTATTAACTGTTAGACTATAGTCTTCACTGTAATTGTCCTCTATTTTTGTCACAAAATATGTGGAAAATGGGAACACTTTTTGTGGTGAAACGATAAATAAATACTTGTCTCGAGTCAAATGCCTTTCGGGAACAGAATAGAGAAGAAAATATTATTTATTTAATAAACGTTTAGTTCAGAGAAAAGTCACACTTCTTTAAATACAATATATATTAAAATCGGAAGAATTTCTATCTTTTCATTATTTGTTTCATAACTTCTTCATAGGATTTGTGACCGAAAATATATAAACTAATATCAAAAAAAATCAGTCGTTTACAAAATGATCGAAATTGTGTGTTCTCTCTCTCTCTCTCTCTCTCTCTCTCTCTCTCTCTCTCTCTCTCCCTCTCCCCTCCATATCCATCTCGAATTCATTTATAAAAATCTCATATAATTTAAAGCAAATGGAAGTAAAGGGAAAATTGAATTTTTCATCCTTTCATTCATTCATTGAAATAACTTTTGAAAAATAAAATGAATTGTTATTTCTTTTTGATTATTGTCTGAAAAACGAATGACTTTTTGAGAGAATAATAAGAAAAATGAAGTTTTGAGTCCAAGTCTAGTGTTTTCACAATTCTATAACCGAAACGAAAGTTTGCTTTTTATGAGATAATAATATACAGTATAAGGCTTTTCATCAGAAAAACATTTGATTATCTAATTTTGGTTAATCTTCTCCTCTGGCGGCGTCTCTACGTCTCATTAAAATTCAGTACTATTACTATTATTATTAACATTAACATTAACAAGGGCTTATTTATCAAACAACCAATTATCAAGAATTATTCGTTGAAGATTATATCATAGAGATTTGGAAGATTATTTGTTCATAAACAGTGTATTTGATTAATTAAGGTATGCCCTTGTAATTGATTAAGTCACTAATTTTGTAAAAGCAACAAATAAATGAGATTAACTTGTGTTTTTGTATTTACCATGATTAGAAATTACACAATAATGTTAAAATAGAGCTAATATTAGATTGAATCAAATAATAACAAATATGTTATTTTCTTAATAAAGTGATTCAAAATCTAATATTTGATTCATAAAAGTTTTATTATGTTTACTACTGAAAGATATTATCAAATATTTTTATGAAGAACTAAATTCTCAATTCATTTATAGTGGAATACAATTATCGTGAGAAATGATTATTAAAGTTTATTTTCATAATATATATCACGAAAAATAGTAGCAAAATAACGATCTACAAAAACGCCAAAAAATTGTTTTATTTAATTTAATACTAGTGTTTTCACAAACTCGAGATAAATAGTGTTGAAAGAATTCACCAAAAATAAAAACTTTATCAAAATATAAAAATAGGAATCACATCAAACATGATCAAGATTTTTAGAAATTCACATATACCTTGAAAAATCAACATTCCATCTATAAATAAGGTGTAAAACCATCAATAATTTATTTAATTTTGTCATTTAAAAGTATTAAGTTATTAGTTATAACTTATAATATTAAAAATTAAATGGGTATTATATACAATGATTTTGAGTTTCATATTTGAAATAAATTCTCAATTTTTTCATTTGTGAGTTGAGCTCAATCTCATTTGATGGGCACCGGTTCACACCACTTACTCTAATAAAAAATGAATCGATTAATATATTTAATGATTCACGCAATAGGAAACTACCGGCTGTCCTATAATTGCCGTCTTTCACATTGCGTTCAAATGTTAAATCAGAGACCAATTATTATTCGGTTAATTACTTACCAAAATATTAGTCAATTTTATCATAACTTTTACTCTCTTTCGGACCAAACTTTTACCACTGATTTGAGTTACGGATTCATTATTATTGTGTTTATCATTAGATTTCGCTAATAGTTATTAATAACAGATTAATTGACGACTGATTTAATTAAAATAATAGTTTTAACTCAATTCCATTGTGGAAATCCCAATTGTGGAAATTCTGCCAAATATATCGTAAATTATATCTAAGGAATAGTTCGACCAGAATATGATAGATAATTTTGATTAATGGCAGGATTACAGCCTATGATATAACTTCTTATCAATTATCAAAAGGAATATTAATTTATTGTCAGAAATACCGATAAAAATAATCAGTGAAAAGCATGAGATAAATGTCATTCCCTTTCAATTTACTGCTCGAACCGATACTCGATAAAAATATAACCCATTTTTGTATTTTATTTCTCATATTCTGTTCAATGAATAGACTGTCAGAAATGCATACAATCGACCGATAGATCGAAGTCTATTAGATTTTAACTATCAAATGTCTGCCGTGACTAACATTATATGGATGTGATGGTCATCCATAGGTAGTGCCGCCCAATTGATTAACTCAATTCAAAGTCAGAGCCGTAGAAATGCGTGCAATGCCTTTGATTGGGTGAATGCCAGCATTGATTCCAATTGATGGACCAAATCTTCTCTTACTCTTGAGTATAGTTATCAACGACAAGCCAGCGGTGCGTTAAATGCTTAGATAAAGAGATAGGACCAGTCTTTCCTCTGTAGGCGAATACTGAGTGCACTCTTGAAACAGACTATTTTCACACTTATTTTGCGATCTAAGAGTTCAATCATAATATTTGTGTCAATCCTTTTCCTCATCTCATTAAACGATTGATTTTTGTCTCAACACTGAGAACGAGTCGTATGTATGAGCCGTTAGATTGAATGCAAGAATCGAGAATAAGAAGAAGTGTTATATCAGAGCGCCGTCTGAAAGGAGCGCCGGATTTATCTTAATTAAGCGCTTGTTTGGCTCAATGAATAAATAAAACTTTTTTCATTTTGGTTAAGCCCTCCGCACAGCCCTCCGCACAAGGATTACAAAAAGCAGTAACAAAGAAATGGACGAAGAAATGATTTTATTTCTTCTTTGGTCTGATATTCTGTTTGAGACAACAACTAATTTAAGAGTTATTTACAGCAATTCTTAGCAAAACTTTTTATTATATTCAATGAAATAAAACCCACAAAAAGAAATCGATAAAATTCGGGCAAATCTTAAGAGATATTTAGGCTTTAATTCATTATTTTCTTCGGACTTCCTTTGAATCGAAATTGTTTTTAATGAATCAGTTTATAGAAAAAAGTCATTTGTTATACATTTATACTGTTCTTGGAATTCATTTCATGTTTTTCTATTGAATAATAGATTTTCTCATTATTTCTAATGAATTGAATGAAAATTATTTAATTGAGATCTTTATATATCTCTGTTTCTATAGTAACCAAAGTGGACACCCGGGCCTGTTCTCACACAGAACACGGAGACTATGTGCACATCCTTCGCGTGGCCTACACCAAGCCTTTTGAGCCTGAAGTGGAGCACACGTCTGGTCCGCCACCGCCGGCGCCAATATATCTTTCTTCCAAAATATTTTTGGGCACTAAACAGGATGTGTTGGACGACGTCCACCACCGCATCAATAACTGGATCAAAGAAGCGTCTCAGGTCGAGGAGAGGTTTAAGTCGAGGCTACTCAGCGCCGAAACAGTGGAAGTGTTCGCCAAAGACGGCGACGAAAGAAATCTGGAGAAGGCTTTAGAGCAGACATTTCAGTGCAATAGATTGGGTTCAATGAATACCTACGCCTTTAACGCGATTCGGGTCTACTTTGACGTTGGCTTTTATGGCCGCAACAGAAGTATGTCCACAATGCCGGCAATCGGCGCCTCCAATCGCGATCATATCCCGACGGCCAGCTTTTCGGCTGTCAGTTCTGATGAGAGTAATCCTAAAAACGAGTTCAGGAGTCGATCGACTTCTTGCGCCTGTATGTGAGCCCTCTTTCCATAAAAACAAATGAAAAACTATTTTACAAAACAAAAGAAATCACAAAAAATAAAACAAATAAAAAGTTATTGTTATTCAGTGGCCAACGACTCACCAATTCTGATGAAATTCCAGATTCAGAATACCTTTCCTTTGATTTCATTCACTATTGAAGAGAAGAATATCTTGTACTTCACACACAAAGAGCCATTCAATCCGAGAGGAAACCGACCTCTCGTCAAATAAACCAAGAAATTTGATTTCTTCAGAGAAGGTATTCTTTTCAACAATCAGTCAAACAAACGGGTCGTTAGACTAATGATTTCATATTTGTATTGGAAATCAAAAAATAGGTTTTCCTCTCATGATTTGAGCACAAAAAATACCTTTCATTCAAAGACTTGAAATACGATTTAATAGAAAATCCAAACAATACTAAAGAATTGATACAAAACTTCTTTTCGATCGAATTTGTGGTTAAATTTTAATCAAAACCTGTGTTTGAATACAATAACAACAAAACCAAACATATGTTACAAACAATTATTGATTTATTTATTATTAATCTTCAGGAACTGGTATTAAAAGAGTTTAAGAATTTATTTCTTAAGACATTTTACTTCCATTTATTGTTTAAAACAGATTTTTAGTGAATTTTAGTAATTAATTATTTGAGAAAGTCATTGATTTTATGATAAATATTCACTTTTTCATTACTTTTCTTCCGTTTTATCGTTTTATAACAAAATGTTTTTATTCCTTTCCATTAATAACAAGAATTTACATGAAATTAGTTTTTCAACGATGAAAAAAGTTGGATATTTTGCCCAAAAGTTTATTTTAAAGGATTTTCCACAAAAAACTAAACCAAAGCAAAGACTAATTGTTTTCAAATGAAATGAAAGGAAAGACTATTAAACGGAAAATATCTGATCATATCTTTAGAAGAATATTCTTTAGGGGACAGAATATTCGTAATTATAGAACAGAATAGAGATTAAGAGTAATTCAAAAGATAAATATTAAAAGTAATTTTCGAGTTATTATTAACAGAAACAATAATAATATTATTAAAGCATTTCTTTGCTGTTAATTATGTTTAGAGAGAAAAAAGTCTAATATTTATCATTAAATTTAGTTTTTAGGAATCGATCGTAACATCAAAATCACTGAATTAAATGAACGTAAAGTGCAAATGAGCCAAATTTTAAAACCCATTGTTCCCTCTTTTCTCAACCCTTGATAACAATATTGAATTGAAATTTGTCTTCGATTACCGATTAGATTGTATTAAAAACATTTTATACACAAACAAAACGACATAAGACTCTTTTCTGATGATGAAAACGGATTTTGTACCTGGACATTTTCAATTTCATAGTCATGTTTCCCAAGAACTTCTTCATACAAAAAGTTTGAATTTTTCAATTCATTTTCCAAAAGGTTTCCCAACATTTCATTCAATCATTTGATTCATTTATTAATAATACTTGAAAAACAATTTGTTGTAAAATAATTACTGTTAGACCTGTTTATTATTTTATGAGTACAAATGTTAAAAATTTATCTTAATCATTTGTTGGCCAATATATTGTTTTTTTTATATAAAACTATTGAAGAAAATATATATTCTATGAAAATTCAAGAGAAAATTCTATTCATTGATTTTTATGACAATTTCTTTAAACATTCGTATCGTTTGTATTGATTTTTTCGCAATCATTGGCTATATTTCTGACCGCTTTTCTGTTAGACTAAAACTACCTTTCCTTTTATGAGATGAAGAAAAAAGTCTGTTCTCCTCTTTAAGAATAGTTATGCTTTTCTTCTCAGATTTGTTTCAAATATTGAATTATTTATTAAGAAGTTTTAGGCAATACTTTTGTGCAAAAGAATAACATATAAAAAGGCCGAAAGAAAAACTCTACTCATAAAAGTTGAGTCAAAAATCATTTTCTTCAAGAATTTTATGGCATTTTTTCCCCCAAAAAACCTTCAAAAATAAAGTTAACTTAACTTTAAGTGAAGTAAAGTAATGGCGTCTTTAGGTTCGGCTCAAGATATGGTCTACAAAAATAGAAGAGAAGAGTAAAGTATAAGAAATTTCAATAAAATCTAATGTAAAGTGAAATGTATTTTTCGTTGGGCTATGCCTTCAAAACCAGTAATGGAAACGATTCCTATAAATCTTTTTTTATTTCTCACCAAAAATTATAAAATACTTTTATGGAGGACTCAAATACTTAGGACAATGGCAGAGCAACATTTGTTGTGCACAATGTGCAATGTGCAGGTACATTCTTCTTAAAAGTCTATTTCAAAATTTCAAAGGAAATCAAAGAAGTATTCTCTAAAAATGCCCTCTTTTTTAGTGTCTTCTAAACTCTATTCTTAGACAAAACTTTTGATTAATTTCCGAATTTCTTTCTTCAAATCCGCCATTAAGTGGTAACTATTGTCAGGGATGGCTATAATCTAAACTTACCATTAATTTTAACTTTTTATTTTAAAACTCTAAATTTCTTATAAATTCTCAAAAAGGCATTCCTTTCCTGCAATTATTTTCTTCATAAATCTTGTTATTCTTATCTATTTTTTTGATCGATAATCTTTTACAATTGGATTTGTCATCCCTGGTAACTGACAATAAGTTGTTAGTTGGAAATGATTAACTCCAAGACTTATTAAAAGCCATAAAGTTTTAAATTAAAGCCAAAATTAAATTCCAATTAAATTGATTTTAAGCCATAAAAAGCCATTTTATGACAAATTGCGTTCACACCGATTGCAAGATTATTTCCGATTCGCTAAGAATCGCAGTATTGGAGCATAAAATTAATCGGAGAGAACTAGTGCTCCACTAATCAGACAACTCTTCCACTAAATTTTGATTAATTTCTTGTCTTAAAAATCTTTGGCCGCACTTCTGAATAGACGGCACTATTATTAGAGAACAGAAAATCAGTTTTTAATTTCCAGTCTATTCCGAGCTCTCATTAATTATCCGTTTGAAAGAGAAAAGTTTTAAGAGTACTCTATCTGTTCTCTGACAAAGATCCAGATCATTCATTTATTAAGTGCTATAATTAAGTCAATATTTGAAACAAAAAACTGAGAAATTAATGTCGAAAAAAGTAAAGTAAAAAATGTGTATAAAAATTTAGTAAAAAACTTATCGCCGAAATAGCCTTCAGATTTGTCTGTGGTTTCAAATGACCTCTCACCAAATGAGAGAGATAAATTTTCCGCTTTTGAAGATTAAAAATAAATTTAATATGTAAACTGAACTCTCATACAATTGTCAAATATATCAATTATTATTCATTAATATATTATTATTATTATTATTATTATTATATTGAATATTATATAATGTTATATATAAGGCAGCTCTTTGTAAAACTTTTTGTACTGTTATTTAAAAAAGGATACAAAACAAGAGAATCAGTTAATTGTAATATTAATGTTGAAAATTATTCATTAAAAATGTACCTAAAATTCAAAGAAACAAATGTTTTTTTAGTCGAAAATCTTTGCGCACCTCAAAAGACAGCACATTTGCTGATTTCGGGCGAAAATTTGAAAAATATTTCCACAAATTTTGTTATAAAATAAAATAAAAACTTTCAAGTTTTCCAGGCAATGAAGAGGTGCTTATTTTTAGAGCTTAATTGATAAACTCATTTTCATTGAGAGAATGCTTAATCAAAATTATGAAATCATTTCCCGATTTCTTGATTTCGTTTAAGTAAAACCCATTTTCAGAGAAACAAAAACATTTAGTAATCATTTATTGAATAAAAGTTTTAAAAGTTTAAGTAATTAATAGAAAATCTAATAATAATTTTAATGATATAATAGTTAAGTGACTCTTAATGCGACTCAATGTCTAATAATTTTCATATTAGAGAGACTTTTGTCAATATTTGGGCAAATTTTCGGTTAAATTCTATGTTTAGTTATCGACTTATGTCTTGTTTCATGTCTTCTGTGAAATCTCTTAAAATAAAGAATCATTTGTCGATTAATTCGCTTTAAGTTTATTATTTATCACATATATTACAAAGTTTATCAAATGTTTTAGTTTGTAAAACTTGAAAATCTTTTTACTTGTATCAAGTTTTAAGTATTGGCTACAAATGTTTGTCAAAATATAATACTTTAATCAAATTAACGATTATTTTCGATTAAGAGACTACAGATTCACTTAAATTTATAGACAATATTTCGTAAGCTTTTTAGTTATTTCCCTGAATTTGATGCCTTTTTCTTATCTTTCCTCTGATTTGATTATATTTGAGAGAACTGTTAGTTCTGATTATAACACAAATGATTTTAAGGTTTGGTTATCACTTTGAAACACTTCTGAATCAAATGAGTTGAGTCGTTATCCTATTTGTGATGATCTTCTAACTCAACCGACCGGTGCTTATACGACGTTCCTTTCCTTTCTGAACACAAAACAGGGAAACTTAGACTTCATATTTGTTTTTATCATTTATTATCAGAAAATTCAGCGAATAATAAATATTATAATAATTTGTACAAAAGGTTTCAATTGAGTGAATCTGTAATATCTCTGACAATTGTAGAGTTCGTTTCATTCAAATTGAAAATATCACCGAAAAAGTTCTGACCATTTGTTTTATTTTGAATGTTTCTGTTATTATTCAGACCTAAGTTGAGAAAACTTCCGAATGATTCCAGAATTGATGGCTCCCGTGCTGTTGAGCTGTCTTTCCTTTCATTAGCCTCCTCTGCCGTATCAATAAATCCTCTAAATAGTGACCGCAAAGGATCTTGAAATTGGGTCTGATTTTCATCAGAAACCACTTTTGTTGGACTGACATTAGATGCATCGGGAATATATCTGCGATCAAAGAGGTCACCAATAACCCCTTCAAAGATTGGACTCGGAGTAGTTGTGGTCACTATTTTTCTGGGATTTATTATCTCTCGAAAGGGATTGAAAAGTGAAGACCTGTCGCTATCATAGTTGTGATTCCTTCGGTTATCATCATTACTATAATAATTTCCTCCGTTTCTGTTGAAAATTCGTGGAACTGATTGAATAAGTTGAGGAACGACTGGTTTTTCTTGTTGAGGAACGAAAAATCCTTGAATAGTGTTGACAACATCACCGACTGATTCCATGACACAAACCCCAGTATTGAATGTTTTGCACGACTTTCTGATGTAATTATTAACCGTTGAATCGGTCAGAGTTGAGACCACTTCATCGGCAAAAGAGTCGGGACACAAATTGGCCGCTTTAGCCATTCGGACCGCATCTCGTACTCCGCTAATACATGCCGTGTGCTTGAAGTGGGTGCTGAACAACAAAAAATGATCATTTAATGAAACTGTTATCACACATGAAATCAAATTGAGATATACCTACACCTATTAACAAAGTATCAACTGTTAGATATATTAATCTTATCTGAAGGTCATTCTTAACTTTTTCATTGCTAATTAGGTTTTTAATACATATTTCAATGTCTTCTATAAAACAAATTATTTAAATAAAGTCAAGGATTGAAAAGCTTTTAAATATTCGAAACTTTCAAAAATACTAATTTAAATAAACTTTCTCATAGTTTAACAAAATGGAGGTAAATCATCTTGTTATTATTTCCCATAGAGTTATATAGTTTTAGGTTTGCGAGATATGAAAGGTCAATTTAAAACTTTTCATGAATAAGAAAACAATAGCTAATTAAGTAAAGTATAAAAAATGTTTGAATACATACCAACAAAGAGACTCTTTGTCTGACTTTAGGAAATCGGTTACGAATTTGATGGGAGAGAAGTATTGCATACAAGTGGCCACTCCTGTGCCAACTGTCCGATCGCATTGACTGAATAGTTGAAAGTCATCCAAATTTTGAGACTTCACTACTCAGACATTGAATTTGAGATTTGAATGTTTGACAAATAGGTTTTGATGAAAGTACTCACCGACTCCTATGAAAATTAGGACAAAAGTTAAAGAGAAGTTCATTTTTATCTTTCAAATGAGTTTTTAATTGAAATTCAGTTCTTAAAAGTGTTTTGAAATGAATGAAGAGTTTTGTTTGAAGAGGCGTTCTTTAAAAGAGATGTCTAATGAATAGTCTTTTGTATTTCTTAAACAACTTTCCTTATATTCATTACGTAAACATATCATGTGGTCCGCACAGCATCAGAAGTTGATGTACTTGAGCTCTTGATAGCTATATTTGTGCAATAATTTTGCAGGACTTGCCTGAAATACAGGTATTTTTTGTCAAAACATTAATTTATTGAAAACTTTATTTGAAAACACTTTTCTTAGAAAAACATTTGAATAATGACTGAATTTTTAGGTAAAAACCCTGAAAAAAGTCGATTTATTTATTCTGATCTTTATTTATTGAAATAATCAGGTTTTATCTTGTTAATTTATATAATAAAATGGATTATTTAATTATGTTTTAGTCTCTAAGTCGGTAACGGATCTGATTTCATGAGGTCTTTCATAATATGGCTTTCGATAGCTCTGCGATGAATACATTGGAGACGAGTTTCTTGAGTTCATTGATTTGAATTTACGCCTAAAAGACAAGAAAGTGTTTAACTTCAACTTCAACTGAAAAAATATGGGTATTTACCCGATAATAATAAGCAAAACAATTATTGAAATAATTGCTAAGAGAATGACTCCCAGGAGAACTAATTCCCCAATTCTGAATTCTAGACCTAATGCAGGTGATTCTTCCTCGTCAGTCAAATTCTTTAATAATTCCAACAATTCTGTGAAGTTCTTGGAATAATAGGACTGATTGAGTAGTTTTTCAAATCTGTTTTTCTTAACAAAAGTTGAGTTTAAGAGTCTTTTCCAGAAAAGTGTTTCATTTATTGTCTGAATGAAAGTCTTTTTGATTTCGTAATTGTGTTTTGCCGTCAAATTGAATATTTGCCTCATTTTTGTTGTTTCCTGTAAATTGTCTGAAAATAATTTACTCAAATCTATCTGTCGTTCGTAAGACTGGTTGAGGAGTCTTCTCAAAGCCACGGATTTGGTTATTGAGTGTTCAATAAGTTTTTGCAAATCCTTTTCCCAAAACATGGATTCAATAACAAATGTCTCGAAATGTTTTTCAGAACAGACACTGTCCTCAACTAAAATAGTGTTTGGAGGACATACACATCGAAATACTTTGACCGGATCTGAGGGCAGACATATATGAGAGCACTTCGAGAGCTCACATTTGTTTTCCAACTTTGGCTGAAGTATTGGATCAATAACTTTGACGTTAAACAACTTTTGTCTTTGAGATTCACTTAAATTATTAAAAACAAATGAATCGTTATTTGAGTTGAGTGTTAGCGATGAGATCAATGCTTCAGCTCTTTCGCCGAACCATTTATCAAAATAACCAAATTTATTGATTTTATAAACCAAACTGTTTGTTGACATGAAAATGGTGTCGTAGTGGACAGACATACTATTGATGCCATTCAACAGGTTTTGCGATCGAAATATTTTTCGTTCGTCTTTTCCCTCGAAATTAATTGAATACAAAGTGAAGTCCAGATCAAGAAAATAGTATCGATTTATGAATATATCGATTGTTAGACAGAATGTCTGTCTTGAGTTCGAGTAAAGAACCGATTGGTTTGATCCGTCTTGAAATGAGCGCATTATTCTGGGCTTTATTCCGATATGAGTCCAGACCAGAGTGTTGTTAAACATATTTACAATCAATTCATTTGGTTCTTGATTTGTATTATTTATGACCACATAGTAGTCAAACGGCTTTTTTATATTAACCACATTTACTGTTCTTGTCTTAGAGTCGGTCCAATACAGCAAATCGTGTATCCAATCAATTGTCAGACAATTTGGTTTCTTTGGGAATCTGAGAAAGACTCTGTCCATCACAAGACTCGGTTCATCACTATTAATAGGAGCCATATTTATTTGATCTAATGTGTTGTCAATCCATGCCATGTAATTACCACTTAAACTATAGTCGATGCTCTGAGGAGTAACTGTTCCGCTGTATATCATTCGGATTTTAGATTCAATTGAATCGCTTTGAGTTCTGTTTGGAGTCAATTGTCTTATTGTCATTAAATTGATTGTAAGCGACGCCGAGAAAAGCAAATCATAAGATTTTGATCGCTTTATTGGATTACATGTCTTCGGCTCATCGTCTGACATAAAGGGCAAACAAATTGATTTAAACAGAATTATCTGTAGTTTAGATATACCTGATATTTGATAGCCTTCCTTACAATCACAGGTATAACTTCCGTTTGTATTTTTACATCGATGACCAGAGCACAGACCATAAATCCCTTTACATCTGTTCTCAAAATTATAAATCAATAATAAATTAAAAATTTAATTAAACATTTACTCGTTTATGTCGATACAGTCATCTTTTACTTCTGTTGTACCATTTGGACAACCTTTTCAAATGAGTTCAATATCAAATTAGAGTGCAATTGTACATTTGTACATGAACATTTGGACATTCTGTTTCGAAATAATTAAAGATTTGAAAATTGCATTTACTTTGACACAAAACGTTTTCTGTGCAGCAAAACTGTTGATAATGACAATCACCATGGTCATGATCACTCTGCAACCAATGCCTTGTTGAACAGCATTCCCTTTTGGGGACACAAAAGCCATTGGGTTTCATATGAGGTAAACTACGAGATGAACAAGGGAAACGATGGTTAACTTTTCTAGAGTGAACACAAACAAAAATAACAAATATAAAGCAGAATAGATAATTGCAATGTCTTAACATTCCTTATGAATTAAGATAATGTATAAGACTTTAAAATATTCAAAATTCAAATACAAATTGTTTTAAATGAAAATTAAATTCAAAGTTCCTTTAAATAGTGATTTTGTAAATGTTTCGACTCTATTGTCATAAATTAAATGAATAAATGAATAATAATTGAAAATATTATCTTATTTTTGATTTCCTTATTATTAATAATAATAAACTCAATAACAGTATTAATAATTTGAGGAATGAGTTGTTATTAAAATTGATATCAATTTTAATTCATATTCAATAAACTTGAGCTTCAATTAAATGACAAACAATTATCAAATGAATAAAACTTTTAGTAATTTTAATAATGTTTCAATTTTTATGGATATCGAGGAATGGAAAGTATGATTTAGGGATGGGTTATGTTTTAGTCGGAACTCATTTTAGTTTCAAAATTTTTTATTTGAATTCGTTTTCAAATGATTTCTTTGCAAACAATCCATTGAAGTGTTTCAAAGTGATAATCAAAATGAAATCATTTGACTAAAAACTAAAAACTAATAAAATCCTCGAATAATAGGAAAATCATATAAATTTTTGCAAATAATAGACTCAATGAATGACAACATTTTTATGAAATAATTATTTACTGAATATTATTTTAAATTATAAAATGAAATAAAAGTTATAATAAATCACTAATTAAGTCAAAATAATTTTTATAAAATGTAATGCAATTAAAATTATTTTTTAAATTAGTTTTTGATTAAATTATTTCTCAAATTAAAAGTTGTTTTCATTTAAATCAAAATTAAATCAAAAGATTACAAAAGAAATGAAAAAATTGTCCAAAAATAAGCTCAGAATCGATTTATTCTGAAACCAATTCGACGCAATTCGGGTGCAGGTCTTTGTAGTGTCTGACTAACGACTTCTTCCATAAGTAACTTCTCAGACAGACTTTGCACTGATAGCGGTCACCGAATTTGAATTCTTCAGTAATCAAAGGCGATCCCACCTGTGGTTTGCGGCCCTGAAGACCAACCTTTCGGGCCTTATTTGGTTTGGCGATCAAACTCTTGCCCACAATTGACTTATTCTTCGTAGTAATGGTCGGCATTTCTCTCTTTGGGAAATCTTTGATTGTTGTGAAGCCATTTCCATCTGAATTCATGTCCATAGAGTCGTCCGATGAGTATTGGAATTCCATTTCATCCAATTCTTTGAAATGGAATTTATAATTGGGTTTATGTCTGACCGATGACTGGTCTGAGATTAACATACGATTGAAGTTATCCCTAAAACAATCAATTCTTAATAAATAATTAAAGGTATCAAAAATGCAATGCGTTTACAGATTGTCCAGAAATACAAGTTTAATGTCTTCCAGTCCTTTGATTGACAGGAATCGGGAGACTTCTAAGAAGCGAAAGACACGAGACTCCGGTATTGAAACGATTCCGTTATAAATATAACTAATTATTGCCTCCAATTCGTCAAACGGGACAGAATCGGGAAGACTAATCACCAGTTCCTCGTCAGAGGACAGCTCTTCCCGATTAGTATTGTAGTAATCAAAGGCTTCGCGAAAACATTCAGAACTGATTGACAGAAGACTTCTGTGCGAATGACAATATCGGCCGTCATTGCAATCGAGTCTTACATCACAAGAATCAGAATAATCCGGATTTTCCACAATTTTGGACCAAATGGCAACGAATTCTGAATCGAGTTCTTCGCGATAAAACGTAAAAATATCCTCCATTTCCACTCCGTTTGTGGTAATGACTCTCAGCTATATAGAGTCGATGGAAATGGCATTAAATTATTTGGATTTTAGTCCAGTCCTCAAACAAAGTGCACACTTAGAGGGCAAATATGTACCTGAATATGGCTCTCAATCTTATAATTGAATTCAAATCAAAATTAAATGATTGAAAAGAAAATTAGTTTTTGTTATGTTTTGTGTCTAAATGTGGCACATCTTGTGATCAAAAGTACACATTTATAGTAAAATCCATAAAAGAATTGTTTGCTCGAAAAGAGTCGCCAATAAGTCGAGACAGGGTTTGGAGTCATTGGATGGCAATAGAATCTCATTCATTCAACTTTTAATCATTTTGTGAAATAAAAGGATGAGTTTTAAACCTAATTAATGTAATCAAATCTGAAATTAAAAGTACTCAATAATAAAGGAAAAGAGATTTTTATCTATAATCAAAATCAGAATTGACCATGTATATTTTTTTTTAAACATTTTATTGGTATAATTCTAAAGAAATAAGTTTTGGAATAAATCTATTATTTATTAAAAGTTTGTTTGAAATAAAAATTCTTTATTTACTTAATATTCAAATAATTTGTATAAACATTGAAAATAATTGAGGGCTTCACAAGTCTTTAGTTCTTTCTCTGAATTTGATAATCTTTTTCTTTTCATTAGCCGTTCCTTTATTTTTGAGGGCACTGTCAGTACTTGTCATCACAGAAATGATTTCATTTTTGTTATCATTTCTAAGCACTCCTTCGATGGCTTTCTTATCGTCTTCGGTAATATCCGATCGATTGTTAAGATTCTGTTTCTGGTGATCTATTAAAGACAATTTTATAGCTTTTTCCAATTCTTCGTCGATTTCCGTTTCATTTTGTTCGTCTTCTTTGGCTGAACTGAGAGGTTCTGTACCACTCTCATACTGATCAGAACTGACTATTTTTACTTTAGTCCAATCAATGCGTCTGTCCATTGTCTCAACCCAGTGATAATAACCTCCTGTAATAGTGGAGACCATATCCATGTGGTCAGTTCCCCAAATTTCGATTACTTTAATTTCGAAATAGATTTGAAGATCGTTTAACTGTCTTCTATTGATTGGAGCAAATACTCCAAAAATAATGACTTCGATATTGACTTCACTTTTATTTTCAGACAATAATTTTGTTTGAGACAAACGTTTCGAGAATTGATTTGAGAACTCTATTAATCGAATCGAAGAGATTTCAATCAGATTCCTAACGAATAAAATGATCTTCTTCTCGGAGGTCTTCGCTTTAATCAATTCATCTAAAGCGGTATTCAGAGCACACAATATATCAAACCCTGTCTCTACATTCGTGTCAAATAAAGTGTTCTGAAGATCGTAGAAATTATTTGTAAAATTTTGTTTGATCTTCGGAATCGGTGATAACTGCATAATCGAAATCAAAGAACTGGAGTCTGTTTCAAGTATTTGGTGGCATAAGATCTCAATTGTGGTCAATTGTTCTTTCAAAATGATATCAACTTCACGCCACAACTCATTCTTAAGGCTGTTGTCCACACAAATGACAATACTTTGGACTTCCATTAAAATTATTTCTTAATTGACTTAAATAACGAACTTTTGTTTTAATTTTTGAAAACAATTGAAATTAATTCAGAAAATAAAAGTTTTCAAAATCTATAAGAAATTTTCATAGAAAATGATTTTTAAAATCGTTTCTAGAAATATTAAATTCAATTAAAAAGTCTTTTAATAATTGTGTTTAATCAATTATTAATCACAATTATGGACAATTCCAATTCCAAAGAGTATTAAACACAAAATTAATTTTATGTAAATAAATAAATAATTTTTTGTCAAAACATATTATTTTTATTAAAAATCTTCAAGAAATAAATATTTGAATTAATTAAACATTTAGTTAAAAGAATGGACTGAACTTTAGATGAATAAACAACTAATCTTGATTATCTTTACGGCAAGAGATGCTACCGTACCCGTCACCGATTCCAATACAGATATTTGACAAAAGGTAAACATGGACAGGTGGCATTCCTGGTATTAAGTGAAAAAGACGGACAAATGGTAAGGATGGTATCGACGGAAGTGATGGAAAGGATGGCATTTGTGGAATAGAACCTAAAAATGATTGCATTAATGAGGGATTGGGTGAAGGATCAGATGTCGAATCGGAATCTCCTATTGATTTACCTGCGATTGTAATATAAGATTAATAAAAATTAATGGTGAACTGACCCATGACTTACAAGGCTATAACTTACGAAAGCAGCATGGCACTAATATGTTCTTGCAATTCAGAGACAGAAATGTCTTATCCAATGTGAATACACTCTTGAAATATGCCTGAGTGTAGCCATCAATTGACATCTTGTTGACCATTTCAGAGCCACCGTATGCGGCACATTGTGTAGCATTAGTGGCACAGCCAACCATTGCGCACAGGGGTAACAATTTCTGACCTCTAATTGTATCGAAAATACTCTTCAAAAGTCCTGTAAACCATTTATTAATATGAATAATGAGGATAAACATGACTATATTGACAAATTTTAACCAAGAACAAACCTTTGTTCAGTTCTGAGTTTTGCATCATTCTTATAGTGAGTGAGCTCTGACTCTGGGATATGTCCTGATTGTCCCAAATTGTGATAGTTTTCATGTCTTCACAATTAGATTGGAATAAAATATTAAATAAAAAACACAAAAAAAGTTTCGATAAATAAAATCTTTTCATTATTTTATTGTTATATTATTTGACTATAAATTGATTTCAAAATAAATTCTGAATAAAATCCAAAATCATTGAACAGACTCTGAGAGCACAACCAAAATGATTAAGCAGTCAATCAAAAGTGCTCTTAAAGTTGGTGATGACTACCGGTATTTGCTTAAGAACTTAAGCATCAGATTATCTCAAAACCGGAACAGAAAAGGACTGTTAAGTGACTTAAGTCAGTCCAGAATTAGTTCAGAATCAAATACTTAATAACAGATCAGATTAGATCTCTCCTCCCTTTCCTCTGCCATCAAATAAATTGATAGATTAGAAAACAAATACTTTTTATTATAATTTAATAACATTTAAATATTTTATTCACAAACAGTTAATCCATTTGTTGACCAATTGATTGATTTAACCAATGATTTGAACTTTCAATTCATTTATATTATAATTCAGACTTCGATTGACTGAAAAAACATTTGTTTTTTATTTGAATCTCAATTTGTTTTTGAAAATAAATAATTAAGAGATTTATAGATATTTATACAAAAAACACAAAATACTATTAATTGATGCCTTATTTGAGACATCATTTGAGTTAAACAATAATAATATCATTAAATATATTCTTATTATTTCATTCATAACTGCCTTTAAATATATATCGAAGTAAATCACTAAAAACGTCCTCTCATTTCAAGTTATGATAATATTATTAATTAATATTAATTATTATTATTAATAATATATTAATATTGCATTTATTGGAGGCTTTCCTTCACTTATCTCTTAAAAACATAATTCAAATGAATTCATGAAATGATTCGAAGAAAATCTGAGAAATAAAATAATTAATAGAAAGTGATGAGAGTCTGGGCTCTGGTCAGGACTGTTGGCATCGATTGAATCCTAAACAGTTGAACAGTCTATTGATGTGCGTTAAGCGTCTGCTTTGTTCGTCATATGCGGCCCTCCTATTGGCCGAACAGCGGCCCGACATCTGCTCTAATTCTAACTGCGATTCACTGCTCATTAGTTGGCCGTCGGCTGCGTTCGGGTCAACTCTCCGTTCGTGGAGATCGCACAGGTATGGCAGCACTGACATAGACCGGAACTCTTGTCCGCCGACCTTTTGTGGTATGGGCACAGGCGGACAAATGCGTGGATGCTTTTTCTTAACCCAATCGTGATATTTGATGTCTTCTATGGAAAACCTATCATCGGATGACTTCCTAAGCATTCCACAGATCAGAGACTGTAAGAGTTCGTCGGCTTCGGAGGGGATAGTTATCTCGCATTTACTAATATTCTCGAACAGCCTATAAATGTTGTCGCCTTCGAACGGGTACTTCCCTGTCGTTAAGTTGAATAGAGTCACACCCGATGACCAGATGTCCACTTTGAAGCCGGAAAACTGATCGCATCCGTCGGCAATCTCTGGCGGCTGAAAGGCTGGCGACCCCTGACTTAAGCGACATAAGTCGCTCTTTTGAAACGGGTCCAGCATTTCAGAGACACCAAAATCTGTGATTTTGACGACACCGGCGTTCGTCAGCAGAAGATTACCCGGTTTTATGTCTTTATGTATAATTCCCTGACTGTGAAGGTATTCCAGACCCGACACCAACTGACAGAAGTAGTCGTGTGCCTGAAATATGGGCAGTTTCTTGTCGGCCACGGAGTCCAAGAGCTCCTGAATGACAGCCACGCAGTACTCCATAATCATATAGAGCTTCTCTTTCGCGTCGTTATAGATAACTGAATATAATTTTATTACATTCTTGTGATCTAATCGTCTCAACAGTTGGATCTCTCTATCGGAACAATTAAAACAAAGATTAAAATCACTTAAAAGAGTCTTAACTAAAAATTATCAAATGATGTCCAAAAAAGAGGGGTAGGAATAGAGAGGAATGGAAACGATTCATAAATTCTTAATTAAATGTGAATTTCATTGAAATTGAGTAAAAGCTAAAAATACTTTCACTTGAATTCATAAATAAATTGTGGAAACAGTTTAAGAATGGAGTTTTACCGCAACGGTTATCCCCATTAATGGGTAACCATTAGATCTGAATATTAAAAGAATTTCTATCACTAAGGATAACATAAAAAGAGGTTTTACTGTAGAATTCAATAAACTTCAGACAACAAACACATCATATGATTGCAAACAGAGATGAGTTCGTCTCCTTTGCATACATTTATATGCCTTCCCTTTTAGCCATCGCTGAAAAATGTAAATAATATTTGAGCCAAAGATATGAAGTAATAAATCATTGATATTCTGAGCGCTATTCGAGTCCTTCACTAAAAAAAGTGTATTATTTTTGGTGAAAATAGAGTCAAAAAGTGTTCACAAAACTCATTACAAATCATATAATGTTTGCCTAAAAACACAGTTGTTTTGAAACCCTATCCTCTAATCAAAGGAACGCATAACTATTGGATCAGAACAGCTGACAGACACTCAGAATCAATAAACACTACATTTTTTATACATTTCTCAATATATCTATCAAAGGGTAGTCCTTTTTAGCCTTTCCGTCACGTAAGCCATCAGTTAATAACAGAAAACTATTTTTAAAACAAAGTCTGAGGAAAACAGTCGACAAAAGGCATTACTAGAGGACAGCCATCGAGACCTAACTTTTGGACACCGGATGAGAGTGAATGACCGATAAGACATTAATTGGAGTAAAGAGAGGGACAAACCGCTGAACATTCTGTTCTCCATTTGGTATTTTTCTGAGCCGTTTCTTCTTCATTATCTTCGCGGCCTTCCTCTCGAGTGTGGTCGAGTCGAGCACCTCTTTGACCTTTGAGTAGCTGCCCTCTCCTACGACCTCTCCCACCAGGTATTTGTCAACAAACTTCGCCCTTTTCTTCTTCTTCTGGTAGAGTATCTCAAAACTTTGTACTCTATGAAAGGCCAGCGGCTGTCCGTCCAGATTGTCGTACAGATATGTCGACATATTGTCCACCAATTGGTGGCCACAAGAGTCGGACGTCTGGCAATCAATGTTTGGCACAATCGCTGTCTGAACCACTCTTTCCAGCATATAATCAATTGTGACTCTTAAGAGGTTTGGTCGCAATCACAACAAAAAATCTGATCCTTATTTACATTCAAAACACAAAATACTAATAAATATTTACATTTATTTACAAAATTAAGCCGTTTTTGCATTAAATAGAAAACACATAATAATATCATTTAATTAAACATTTGATTGAAATTATATTTTGAGTCTATTTTTAAAACAAATTAATGAAAATAATTGAATATATTTTTCAATGTTTTGTTTTCAACCAAACATTTGCTCTTATTTTCACTGAAAAGTACTGCTCTTACGGCTCATGCGCTCACATTCAAAGGGAGACACATAAGTCTACAACAACTCAATAACAACGTTACCACCTTTTTTAAGGAATTCCCTTTTTAGGGCTGACCTCAAGGGTCAAACTTTTAAATGTCAAGGTGACTATTTGTCAAATACAACTACTATGATCAACCAAAATAACTTACTTTAGAATTGTTGGATACTTTGTTGGACAAATTGTAAGTAATCTTACCTCTTCAATGTATATGGTGTGCCTTTTTATTGTTATTCGAACTTTTATAGCAAAGAATTACTGATTTTATCATGATAGATTAGCGAAATAAGCTCTTAATTCAATGATCTGACCTATTTCGATAATGTGATGGCTAAATTTAAACACTAATTACTCGTTACAATAGAATTTATCATTTTATTTTGACATTTTCTGTATTAAATAATAGATTTCCTCTTTGATAGATCAAATGACATTTATCTAATTAAATCCACATGCTAAATTTGCTCTTTAGATAAAATAATGCTTTGAATTAATATTATGAAATAGACCATTTAAATGCGATATTAATTGGCAATTGGCAAGGTCTATCAATAAAACATATAATCCTTTCATTAATTTTAAAATTCTATGAAACCCTTTTGAACCCAATCGAGTTTAATGAGTTTGATCAAGGTTCAATTAGATTAACCATGTTATCAAATAATTCGTTATACAATAGACTTGAATAAACCACTTCTAAATTAATCAGTCAAGTTTGCAATTTAAAAAATGAGGACAATCTGAGACAAATTCATCAGAATCATATTATATGATACTAAAGTTATTGATTCTGGATAACTAATCACATGTTTTTCTTGTTTATCAGTATATGAAGAATAAATATAGTTGATCAATGATGATTGATTGATTGATCATGTTTATTTAATACATAATAAATTTTCACTTTTGAGCCAAAATCAATGTTAAAAGTATTGAAAACAATTAAGTCATCATTTAATGCCTTTAGTTAATGGTATTAATGGAAAACCAGTGATAATGAAAATCACGAGTATTTTAGTGATCGATAAGTTTGAGCAAACTTTAACTCCAAGGCTATGATCGGCACTCCTTTTGGCAAATTCTCTCAAATTTTGAGTTAAAAATCAATTTTTTCTTGAAATTAGGCGACACTTATATAACGATTGACGCAAACGGCATAAAAAACAAGTTATATCACCGGATATTACGGATATGCAAATTGATCATGCCACTTTTTTTGTTAGGAAAAGTATAATACATTGCTGTTCACTAATCGCTGAGTTCTCACGAATATTCAAAATATTTTGGTTCTGATTCTTAACATTTTCTCGAAATGAACTTATGATTAAAAATCTATAAAACATTTGATTCAATGTTTAAAACAAAAATAAAACCGAAGTCTAAAACAAACTAACCCTTCATTTGAGAATTTCAGATAACTTTTTTGTAAAATATGAAAAAATTATGAATAACCACGACTTCGAGGGAGGTTTATCCAAATAGCTATGGCAGTAGACATCAAAGAGTGGTCTTATCTGAATCTAACCGAAGATAAGGTTGCATAACGAGTGGAATAGGTTTGAAAAGTAATTGAAAAAGAGGGACAATTTAAAGAAAAATCCCATTATTATGGATATTCCTGAGAGTGATAAATATGAAAAATCGGTTTTCCGTTAGAGAAGTATTGAATTAAATTATTGGCAAAAGTTAAGCTCAAAAATCGTTAGTAACAAGACTTGAAGGTTATCTCAATTTCTTCGTTGAATTGATTGAAAATATAAATCGTTTTTCTTTCTTCTCATCGCTTCTAAAACGCCTTATCTTTGGTTAAGAGCTAAGAGTTATTCACAAAAACATGATATTGAGAGCCCGGTGTCTGCTCAGACATTAACACTCATTGTCTAAGGCTTTCCTCTTCATGAATGAATACCTCTTCTAATTAATCAATTAAATTCAAGTTCATGTTTAAGAACAGCACCTCTTTTGTGATAAACAACTTTTTTCTTGAGCTTAAAAAACATGAAATAAAAGATTTATTTCATTTCAAACTTTGTTTACAAAGATTTGAAGTAAAAAAAAAGAGTCAAAGAAAACAATAATTTAATTAATTGGAGTGAATTATAGTAAAAATAACAAACAAATTAGTAGTTATTTAATAACCGGAATATTTTGTCTGAAAAAATAACTTTTTCCAAACCATTTGAAATGTTTTACAATGAAATGAAATTAATATTAATTAATGACTCGAAAATTCATATGAAAAGAGTGTTTAGAAAAGAGTATGTATTCAACGAGAAAAACATATAATGGGTACGAATTGTGTGAAAAACCTAACCAATGGTAGATTAAAGTCTGATTATTAACTCGATATTAACTACAGTTGAGATAAGACAACTGGAAATACAGCTATAAATTATAAGTAGTGCTCAAAATGATGTGATGTTTGCGAAACTTATGATCCAAATGTCTATTCGTTGAGTTCTTGAATTCCGATCAGAAGTTTTTGCCGAATAACTTCTTTTGGATAAACGACGGCTTTTTGCCAAATTGTGAGCATTCGAAAGTCCTGACACAGGGACTGTATGGCCCCTTGTCCACTTTGATAAACCCTTCGTGACACTCACAACCTATTGCACAGTTTGGGACACATTTCTTCGGTGGATTCAGATAATTACTGCAAGTGACCGGACATCGGGTCAGACAGCGCTTGAACGACGAATTCTGACCGCAATCTATAGATAATTAGCAAAATTCAAAAAATATTATATTTTCAATAATTCACCTCTTATTCGAATAATCAACAATTTTAATAGAAAATATTCTTTGAAAAATGAGAAATTTCGGTTTGGAAGAGGAATTTGAGAGGGAGATAGAGGGAGGGAAAGAGAAAGAGAGGGAGAACATATTCTAAAATAAAACTGGCTTGATAAAAATAAATAGGAAATAAACACTTGAAAAGTTTCCTAAGCAAAGCTCGATATTGTAATCATTGAGATAAGTAATGAATTTACACTAACCTGTGTTAATTTGCGGTACACTCTGAGGAACATCTTGTGTGTGAAACGTTTGAAGCGATAAGAATATAGTGATTAATGAAATAATAATTTTCATTTTTATCGGTTATTCAGTTATTGATTCTTCTATTAAGTTATCGAAAAACACTTATAAAAGTTTTCCACAAAAATAATTCAAATGTTTATTAATTTATAACAAATTTTATCCACAAATATATCGAATGATTTATTGAGTTATCAAAGATCTGTTCTTCTCTTCTCGATGTGAATCCCAATTATGACTTCCCTCCGTAGAATTGAACCCTAAATATATAGTGAAGCGCACCGACTGATTCACAGCAAACAACAGCACACTCTAAGTGAAAGAAGAGTGTCCTCTAGGAGTGTCTGACAAACACTTTACGGTCTGAAGTCCTCTTTGAAGGACTTGATAGTTGAGAGAAAAGTTATTATACAACAAATTGTTTCAACAAAAGTTCAAATCAAGTGAACAGACGTTTCAATTGGTTAACCTATTTTGCTATCGGTTTTAACACATTATATCAAACAAATCCAATTAGTCTTAAACTTTCTGATGATATGTCGTGTAGTTGTAGTCCAGACCACAGATCAGTCAATGGATTGAAGTCACGAAAAAAGAGTCCAATTTTATTGTCTGATAACTATTTTGGTTTCACAACTCTCTTCATAAATAGATTTCTGGTATAAAAATATGATTAATCAGCGAAAGTTTTCTTCCTCTTTGTCGATAATCGAGCCTAGATAGATAGATAAATCGATAATCTAGCCAGTTTTGTTTCTATTTGTTCCTGGTGGTGAGCAATGGAAATTTCCAGTAATATTCTAATCGATAGCAGAGATTATTTACTAAAATAACTTTTTCTGAGAATTAAGAATAATTACAGAATTGTTATTATCTGAGTTTTTCAGTCCTTATGGAAGACCTGTTTTTAGGGGAATGCCTCACAAATGATTGCAAAAGACAAACATTAATAAAAGTAATAGCTTTGATTTCTGATGGAAGTCATGCCTGAAAATCGTGCAAAAGTTATCTCATTTGATAGGAATTTTAAAAACATTTCGAAATACAAAACGTAATAATAATAATAATTTTAAATCACTTTTTGTGAGTCAAGAGTTGATGAGACGAAAACATTCTCTAAGTTTATGTGTTTCTTCAGGTAATGCATATTTAGCCGACTTTTCCTCAAACATATCCTTTTCACTTATGACTCACAAAAAGGTAATTATAATTAGGGACGAGCAAGGTCATCTAACTAAATAACTTAGAATAACGTAGAAATCAAATGATTTATTTGAGAGGCCCTCAAATTATCTAAATTCATTTAGATTTAAACTTGTTAAAACTTTCCAATGCCTTAAATTTTGATAGATATTTTTATCCCTCGATTTAGCATCCGATTCATCTTGGTCATTGTTCGAAAATTCTTGATTAACATTTTGTACAAAAGCCCTGATCAAACTAAGTTGAATAACTACCAACAAATTCTAATTGTAATTGTTGAGGGGATGTTCAATGAATTGTTCATTCAACTTTTGAAATAAAATTGTTATTCGTTTGTAAATTTTGTCAGAAATTTAGTTTATCAAGAACATTTCTAAATCTCAACATCCGCTCAAAAGAGCACAAAAAATTGCTTAAAGATTGTAAATGCAATTATAAATGATTGTAAAAATACACTTACAATATGTCAAATAACTATCATTTTTAATACAATTATATTTCATTAATGAATTTTCATTACTTTAATTCATTCATTAATTCATTGATAAAATTGAAAAATCAAGAGATAAATGAAAAGCGCTGTCTTTTAGCTGTCAATCAACAACTGATTTGAAGCCAATTTTTGAATGAATGGAAAAATACAACAAAAGTTATTTTGAGGGAAAATTTTCTCTGTTATCTCACCAATCAAAGGCCAAAATCATATGAAAAAAGTTTGATTAATAGAAATATTTTTTATTCGAAGAGTTTTAGTATTTTCTATATTTGTATCATTGAATTGAATTCAATCGTATTTTTAATATTGAATTCAAAGTCATTTAACTCAAAGCTCTTTCTGGAAATCAAAGAAAAGGTCACAAAATATGTTGTTTTCTATTAATTATCTTTCTATAAATGGCAGAATCGGTTTAATCCGGACCATTAAATAAACTAAGAGCACAAAAATAATTGCCTCCTTATCTGGGGGTATGATTTATAATAATAATAAAAATGTAAATCAAATATTTATCGAGTTATGGCAAATAAGTCAACAGAGTCAAGTGCACAAACATGTCTAAAATATTCTCAAGATATATACAAAAAAGCTTTTGGTTGGGAAAGGGTTTTGAAATAAGAGTTCAGACATTTTGATTAATTGATAGACTGTATGACGCCTTTCCCTCAATGATTACATAAACGAAAAATTCTTGAAAAACAAAATTTCCAATAAAAACAAATTACTATTAAAACCACTTTTGTTGTTGAGCACCAGAATTGTGCAGAATTGAGCAGAATTGAGCATGTCATATTAATGCTGTCACATCAATACTCTCACATTATGCATGTTCTTCTGGAAATTCCCAATTTATGTAAGTTCTAGAAAAGCGTATTTGAAATTCAATTTGATAACCAAATTATAAAATCTATAAATTATTAAGATTATTATTATTGAGAGATTATTAATTATTTTTATAAATTTTCATCCATTGAAGCCTTGAATCAAAATTTATCTATAATTTAGTTAATATTCATGACTTAAATCACTTCTTAACTTAAAATATGTATAAAAATATTGATTTGATTTAACTCTCGATTTCAATACAGTGTTTGACATTCAACACAAATAACTATCGGAAGATATTTCTGGAGTGAGAAAGCCTTCAGGTTTTCCTGTTTATTCTGCCGTCCGATAAATGAGAATCGAGTACTCTTTTCTTAATTAATTAGACTTTAATTATACAAAAGATTTATTGACTGACATTTAACAGATTGCGATATAACTGTAAATATTAAACTATAATGTCTGCGATATTTTAATCATTCGAAATAAACATCAAAATTTGTCAGAGAATATTTTTCCTAAAATAAAATGACCATGCAACTTACTAGCTCTCCCAATAAAATCTCGGATATATTTAGTGTGAGAGCTTGATCATTTCACAAGAAAACTTTCTTAAGTAAACTTGTTTTCCAATCAATTTCCTAAAGCGATAAAAGTGTTCAACAAATTCAATAGAACTGAACTTAACTGCAGTTTAATTGACTGAAAAAAATATGAAAAAACATGATTTCAGACAATAATTCTATTCTTGTTTTTTCCGCTTTAATCGTATTTTAGTTTAATTTAATTGAGTTTTTATTATAAACAAAAGTCATTTGACTTTAATTCTATTGACTCAATACTATTAAAGTGTGTGACTCTGGTCCCAACACTTGGCAGACAAATAACTTGACTGATGAACACAAGGATTTATAAACAGCTATCAAACATTCATTGGAAGAAAATTACAATAATAATGGTAACAGTTAACCAGATTTCAAAAGAAGGCTATTAGTCTCAATAGTATTGCAAATGATATCAATAATAAATGAAATCATAAAATTCAATAACAAATTAGTGTTTTTACGAATAATGTCACTCAATTGAAACTGAAAGAAAGTGAAATTCAATAAATATGAACATGCCAATATTAAAATAAATTGTGTTTTTTGTATTTTGAAACATTTTGAAGCAAATATATATTTTGAACAATAATTAAAATGTTCATTAATACACTACAGAAAATAAAAGCTTGATCAAATATCTGAAAATAATTTGCAAGAGGTTTGTCACAAACAATTTATGATGAAAATTTTGCAAAACTCAATCATTTAAATAATGAATGATCAATGTTCATCAATTAAGCGAATGACTTTTAGATGCATTCGTTAGATAATGTAATCTTGTATTCACTTTCTCTCACAGTTTTTATTTAAATATTTTCAAATTAGTGGTAATGAATGTTCGCGATGATAACCTTTCAACCATTTTCATATCAATGTATTTTGAATGGATAATTTTATATATCAGTATTTTCTTCTTGTTTTGACTCATTTATGAATAAATTTAATAAAAGATTTCATTTATTTTAATAATTTTAAAACCAATCGAATCCTCAGTTATTATATAATATTTATATTTAATTAAAATTTGATAAAATATTTGTTTATAGAAATAACATTCAATGCCTTAATATAAGCCCAGAATAGAACAGGATTTCATTTAACAGACCAAGGATTTGAGGCAAATTCATTTTCTCTAATTAAACAATTTTATTATATTGATTATTTAAAATTCAATTTAATCTAGATTCATTTAATTTTTGGAAAAATGAACCCGAAATGCAACGTTATCTTTTCTCTTGTAATTTTAATTTTGGCTCAATCAGTAAGACCATGGAAAGTGCGTATATTTGAACACACTGGCAAGAAAGGACCCTTCATAGATGTTTCTGGAAAGAACCAAGATTGCAAGAATCTTGAGAAACACCGAAGAATTAAAGAATACTGTCCACTTGTGCAACCAAATGACCGTGCTTCTTCTGTTGATACGTTTGGCAATTGTATTCGCTTATACGAGCATAAGGAGTGTGAGGGAAAATTTATGGAAATTGGACCGAATAAAGGTTGTAATCTTGACTTAGGAAGGTGCCATTTTAATGACAGAACATCGTCAGTGAGTGGATGTTATTATTACAGATCAAATTTTATGCGAAGAAATTAAATAAATAATTAATTACTAATTATATGTCTTTAAATCAAATCAATTATTAAATTCTTGAATAATTATCACAAATAAATCTAATCTTTAATTCAATTATAACATGATCATTTAAAATCATTCTTTCAGATAATTTCTAGATATAAATCCGATGACTTTCTAAGTAATGGATGATATTGTTTTAGTAAACATGTTTATCATTAGTTAAAACCCTGATCATCTCAATTTACAACTATTTCTAATATAGTTTGTGTTTTCCATCAATTAATCGGAAGTTTATATTCAAATAACATTGAAATCACATTAAAACAAGTATTTTGTGAGTAATATAATCGATTACATCTAATATTGTGATCCTGAATATGGGTCAGAAACAGTAGTGGAAAACCATTACATCGGAAATGATTAATAAATATCGCAAATAAAGGAAGTCTTAAAAGAAGTTCAGTTTTGAAACCAATTATTGAACCATTAGTTGTAGAATCGTTTACATTACCAATAGTTTAACAAAACCATTAGATAATGAAATTTATGACATTTTTCGCAAAATTATTGACTTTTTTTTGGTTTGCCTTTGAAGTGGTGTCGACCACTAAACCGGTTCAGTTCTTAAACGGTGGTTACAGAGGAATAACTATTGCCATTCACTCGGATGTACCAGAAAGTGAACAATTAATCTTTAATTTAGAGGATCTGTTGCGGAAGTCTTCCGCCTTTCTTTATAAGGCTACTGAAGGGAGGGCCCGGTTTGTTGAGATAGAGGTCATCATACCTGAGACCTGGAGTAGAAAAGACGATTACGAATTAGTGGCCGGTTCTCACTACGACACATCACATGTTCGTATCGCACCGACAGACCCAATCACTGGTGATGAGCCCTACACATCTCAACCCAGGGGTTGTGGAGAACCGGGAGAATACATACGATTGACTGACGCTTTCATTGAAGAACTTAATGGTAGAACTAAAGAAAACTTTGGAAACGCCGGTATATAAAAAATGACTTTACTTATCTATTTATCTAAACTGATAAAAATCTCTGATATAAAGAGAAACATTTGGTCCACGAATGGGCGCACTATAGGTATGGAGTGTTTGACGAATATGGAATTCCAGGTGACTCGAAGTACCCGACCTTTTATATGGAAAATGGATCAGTCAGTCAGACTTGAGTTCAAACTTTCAAATAAATAAATATTTATCTCAAATATTAAGGTATATCCGACGGCTTGTGTTAAAGGCATTAAAGGCAGACACGAGGACAGGGATGGGAAGCCATGTAAGATATACAGTGGTGGTAGAGTTGACCCGAAATGCCAGTTCATACCCGACAGTAAAGCCAATGAGGCTTTGGCTTCAATAATGTTTATGCCGCACATCCAGTCTGTAAGTTATCTCTAATTTATTGATTAAAATAAATAAAACTTAATCTCAATATTAAGTCCAAAAAGCAATCAATGAATTCATTAATTTTCTCAAACTTTTAACAAAAATAACAAAAATATAAAATTCACTCAAAAACTGATAACAATTTCGAAAGAGTTGTTCAAAAATTTCAATTAATTTTCGCCTCTTTTTTAAAAAGATTGAAAAATTCTGTAAAAACGGAACAAATGATCCGAAACTGGAACATAATAAATATGCTCCGAATAAACAGAATATTCTGTGCAATTATAGAAGTACTTCAGAGGTTATTGAAGAACACCCAGACTTCAAAAATCTGTAAGAGAGGAATAGCTTTGAATCAGAATTAATGATTGATTGTCATAATTGTGATCAAATTTCAAAATATTCAGGAATAAAAGTGCATTGAGTGACAAATACTATGAACCGGTCATTAGATATCTACGAATCGACGAACGACAGAGCAGTCGATTTGTTTTAGTATTGGATGTCTCGGGAAGTATGAGAGACAACGGAAGGATCAATCTGTTGAACAGAGCGGCCACTCGTTTCGTTAGAGATCTTATCCCAAATGGTATGCAATTAGGAATCATTGAGTTTGAGACGAAGGCGAGGGTCGTCCATAAAATGGTTACCGTTAATGAAACTACTCGTAAGAGTCTCAACGATGCCATACCTTCAGAAGCTGAGGGCTGGACAGCAATAGGCAAAGGATTTGAGTTAGCCCTCGAAATACTCAGAGAAAATGGAGGCGAAACTCGTGGGGCGACTATTATTCTTGTCAGTGATGGACAGGAGAATCAAAATGAAACCACTATTGAAGATATTATGCCTGAAGTACTCAAAGCTGGCATTAAAATTGACGCAATTGCAGTGGCCGTAGAGGCAGACAAGAGACTGGAAAGTATAGCCTCACAAAGTGGTGGGAAGTGCTTCTATATGAAGGACAATGACGACGCCACCAATACCATCATGGAAACGGCTTTCATGGGATTTGTATCTCAACAGGTAATCAATTTATTTTGACTCAATTATCTCATTTTCTTGTCTTCATTAGATTGATGTTGAGGTCCAATCTGTGACTATTCTTAGCAGAGATTTGATTATAATCAGTGACCGTTCCGTTTACAAGAAAGTCATAATTGACTCAGAATTGGGTAAAAACACGAAGTTCTCCATTTCTACGAATGATGTGGACGTTACCATTATTACATTCAAGTCACCGGATGGACAGGTCTTTACAGATAGTCATCCATTTTATAGGAAGGAAAGTCACCTGAAGCACATCCAACTATTGATCCCTAATTCACAAGTGGGTCACTGGGAACTAGTCTTTGATAAACATGAAAAACATAATCGGGATATAATAGTTGCGCTGACGGTCACCAGTGAACCTAAAAGTCCTAAACACCAACCCCTTAGAGTGAACACATATTTCGGAAAACTAGAGGTCAGATATCCAGCAACTTCTCTCATCTTTGCGGAGGTCAAGAAGGGTCAGAATGCAGTGATTGGGGCTAAAGTTGTTGCCACAGTTGAGAGACCTGAAGCTGCAAAAGTTGAGGTATAACTGATCCAATAAAAAGAAGACATTTGAATATTTTTCATATTAAGGTTGAACTCTATGATGATGGCTATGGAGCGGACGTATCAGCAAATGATGGAATATATACCACTGCTTTCACTCAATTTACAGGAAACGGAAGATATTCTGTTTCGGCTAAAGTATCAGCCGTTGCGTCACAAACAAGAGTTCGGACCACTCGAAGTCATTACGCATATTCTCGATCTTCGAGAGCAGTGAAAAGTCGACGAAATGGTTCCAATGATCTCAAGACTCACTTTCAAGTCACAGACTTTATCGCAGCGTCGGGTAAACCAACTGATGGTTTCGATAGCGAACCAATATCTGAGTTTACTCGTGTTAGCGAAGCCGGTGCTTTCAAACTCGATGACTACAGACCAGACATTGATCTGATTCCTCCGGGAAGAGTCACTAATTTGCAAGTGATTACTATTGACGAAGAGGACCACATCTTAGAAGTCCAGTTCACAGCCCCAGGCGATGACGCCTTCACAGGCAATGCAACAAACATTGACCTTCGAGTATCCCTATCCCAGGAAACACTTCATAATCCACAACTATTCCCAACAGCCATTCCCATTGTCGATGACATATTGGTTGCGGGCAGTCTAGAGCCAAAAGTTGGCGGTTCTCTAATGAGAGCAAAGTTTCAAATTCCACGACTTCTTATGGCATACGCGAGAAGGAGTGCCTTTAATGATGTGCCCAAAATCAGTATCTATTTAGCTCTGAGAGCGAGGGATGAGTCAAATAATACGGGAGACATCTCTAACATCGCTTTCGTTCACTTCGGTTTCGTAAAACCAGTCTTCGACAACATTATCATTGGAACCAATTCAAGACCATTTGAGACAATTTTAATCCAAACTCATGTAGAGCTCCCGAATCCTGTGCTCTTCTATCACAACAGAATTCTTCTGCAAAAACCCAAAACTCAAATTCCTATTCGTATTCCCAAAGAGTTGGGAAGGAATACAAAATTTATTATAACGTGTGATGACATAGAAATAATTAATATTAAGCTGATATCACCCAATGGAACCATCTATGGTGTCAACAGTCCTAACTATTGGTTCAATCCACAAGAAATGGTTGGCGAGTTTAAAATAAAATTGGTTGTACCAGGTAAGGGTAACCTATCAATAATTAACATATAAAGTGTCCAATTGTTGATAAAATGTCGTTTTCAGGCAAATGGAGGATTAGGTTCGAAAAGAGGAGGAAAGAAACAGTAATCGCATACCTTTCAGTTACGAGTGAATCAAGAGTTGATGAGCCAATTAGAGTAAGGGCTTGGATGGACACACCATATATGGCTGAAGACAAACCACCGACTGCTGTCATTAATGCAGAATTGACTAAAAGACATAATTATATAATTTGTGCGAATGTTATTGCAATAGTGGACAGACCTAAGGGTGAGCCTATATTAATACAATTACAAGACAACGGTTTAAGAGCAGATAAAGTACCAAACGATGGACTTTATTCCGGAATATTCTCCAAATTCAACACAAATGGCAGATACGGAGTGACCGCAAGAGTTATAAATAACAACAAAGCAATGCTTAAACTCGGAGTTGAAGACGAAAAACTTAAATGTATTTAAAACTATAATATAATTGTCTTTAACTCAAAATATTTCAACAAATTGTAAGAAATGTTTTATTGAAAACTAGAAAACAATTTATTAAAAACTTTCCTCAAAATAATATGAAAATTGTTTTTAAGAGAAATATTTTGTGGAATAAAAAGTAATTAAAATTATTTTAAAATAAAAAATGTTTTTATATAAAAGTATTGTCTTTTAATTCATTAATATATTTGAAATCAATCTTTAATTAACGGAAATCCATTAGTATTTGTAAAAAGTCTTCTGAAATGGGTTTCGATATCCAAAGATTTGTGGATCAAAACATTGACAAAGAATTCATTTGCGATATATGTCAGGACGT
>JAQIXD010000072.1:0-45911 GCA_034699985.1 Minunthozetes semirufus
TGAAAATGAGATCTTTTCGTTTATTTTTAACTTTTGACGACTTGTATGTGAACTCAAAATGTCATTCATTTCCACAATTCTTAGAAAATTCTTTAAGAATTGGAATATTTTAATTATTTTTGAAATAATCAAGATATTTGTTTAATAAATTTTGTGATTCCAGGAATTTAATCTTATTTTATGCCCTCATCTTAAATCTAAGTAATTTTCAATTCCTTCAGAGATTTTTATACATTTGAGTCAAATAACTTTTACTTTCCTGGCTATACCACTATTGCTAAATGTTTGAAAGATGTAAAACTTGGTTAAATATTTTTTGTTTGAGTTTTTTGGTTGTTAATAGGAATTTCAAATTAATGAACAAAAATTGAAAATATAATTAAAATCATATGATTATGAATAACAAATGGAAATCCGTATTAATTAAAGCAAAAGGATATGATTTCCTCAAAAACTATTTTAATCAAATATTAGAGAAATTCTTTGAAATTTATATCATATTTAAGTCAAACATCAATCATAACGAATGAAATGAAGACATTCTTTATTATATTAATCAGTTTTTGTATAATAATTTCAATTGAAAGTGAGTTCACAAACCATTTTTAAAATGAACAAATAATTATAATTAGTTTATCAAATTGTGGTCAATCTTCAGGTCAGTCTACTAATCAAACTATTGGTAAGAATCAGACACAGAATGAAAAGGTCTCCAGAAATCCTCGGTTAAAATTGGAGGGATGTCCTCCACTGGACTCCAGACTCAGATGCTTCCGCCACTACGACCAGTGCCCAAAAATCAATGCATATTGCGGTAGAAGTTTCCGCCGGTGCTGTCCCGGAGAGTGCGGTAATAAATGTGTTTAAATATCACATCGAATGCCAATAAATATTATGAAATAAAATAAATAAAAATATTTTTTTCATTAAATCAAATAAATTAAATCAAAACTCGAATCGAGTTATAAGTTGTTGAAGACTCTGAAGGAGGCCTTAAATATTTCACACGTCCTCTCGTGGAAGCTCTGGATTATTGACGATTTGTTGGGCTTTAATACCATATAAGACTCATCGATGTTATATTTTGGCCATTTTTGACCAAATTGAGACAAAACTTTCCTGGAATATGAATAATATATTTTTGATTTCAATTGATTTAATTTTCATTTGAATATTACCCCGTTTTAGCAAAATGTGACCAAATTTTCATAACCCTTTTGCTCAGTTTTATGTCGTCTTTACTATAGATTTTAGATCTTCTGAGAGGATATCCGAAAACAAACGGCACTTCTTCGTAATGACTGACTCCCTGCCAGTCCCCGAATTTAGTGGCATTTGATTTATGAGAGAATAAATACATGTAAACCGTCTTATTTCTGAAGGATAGCTCGTCTGCCATATAAATGGTCGGACATGTGATAGAGTTGTCGCCCATAGCCTGTGCGAACCTATTAATGTTATTTAGTGGTTTATCGATGTCGGGGCCGGTGATCATTGAGTTGCCGATGAGTTTTGCCACACTCGCAGAGATTCCTACTTTTTCTGTCAGATACCAGACATACATATTTCGGGTTTCATCTAATGTTCTCAATTGTGGATAAGTATGGCGTCTAAACACTTGAGGAGCGGATGCGTGTAAGAGCCACGAACCCTCATTTGGCACCACTCCTGCCAATAGTTCTTTCATATTTGAAAATAAAATTTTTTCTTCGAGCATATTTCCAGGAGAGTTTATGTCCTTGTAATAACCATTAGGGGTCGGAACAAATGCCACTTGAGATGAGTCCAATATTTGTGTCTGAACCTAAAGGGCAAAAAAATTACAGTTCATAGGACTCATATTATGGATCAGTTTTTAATAACTGACATCAATGAGTTGATTGAGTGGTACTCGTCTCAGACATTGAACTACTTTTTCAGGATTTGTTTTAAACTCTCGATTGGAGGCACAGCCTATTAGTTTTGTGAATTTCTCTGCATTTTGTACAGTCTTTGTGGTCAATATTCCTGGTAATAGCGCTCCACCACTCGCTGTAATGGCTCTCGAGAATAGATTTTTGGTCGAATCCATTGTCATCAGTAAACCGACACTTATAGCACCAGCACTTTGACCGAATGGTACTAACTTATTGGGATCGCCTCCAAATTGGGCGATATTTTCATGAATCCAATTCAGAGCAAGTGATTGATCATAAAGACCCATATTGCCCGGTGCTGATGGAGTTTGGATATTCAAAAACCCAAAGATTCCGTTCCTTTATATTTATTTACAAATACTTAAATTATTATAAAATTTGAGACAAATTTGTGACAAACCTGTAATTGAATGAAACGACGACAACGTCTCCATAAGAAGAGAGGATTCTTCCATCGGTGTCATATAAATTAGCCGTATTGTACTGAAAGGCTCCTCCATGAACCCAAACCATTACAGTTCGTAGTGTTTTTGGTGTTAAATCTGGTGACCAAATGTTGATTGTGAGACAGTCTTCAGTTATTTCTTCCGTCACATATCTCATGGGAACTAAACTTCTAGGAATAATTTTTTGCGGACACATTGCACTAAAATTCATGGTTTGTTTGATTCCCTTCCAGGGCCTTATTAGGACAGGTTTAGCAAACCTCAATTGTCCGATCGGTGCCTCGGCGTAAGGTATGCCCAGAAATGTATAAATGGGTGAACCCAACACTTTCAGTGTCTTTCCTTCAACAAAACCACTCGAAGTTTTGACAATTACTCTCTTACTGAAGACATCATTCGGTATTTGAGCCTTTCTGTTCACTCTTTTGACATTAACCGTTGAGGATTGGGTGGGAATCTCTGATGGATTGAGCTTCAAAGTTGAGTCATCCATATCGATAACAACCGGCAGAACTCCTTTTTTGCCAAATGATTTTCGGAAGAGAGGAGTGCTATCATTTAGACAATACTTTGTCTTTTCAATAGAGTTAGTCTGTGATCTCCAAATGACAACAACACAAGTAGTGAACACAACCACCGCTAATATCTGTGTCTTTGCGTCAAACATTTTGACAGAATTTTACAGTTTATTAGTTTTGAAAACTTTTGTGACACTTATTGGACACAAATCTAAAGAATAACTGAAATTAAGGAAAATTTCAATTTTTAATAATCAGTTTTCAATGAACTTTCACTAATTGACAAACTTTTTGAAGAACAAGTTTTAATGAAATTCACATAAATTCCAGATTATCTGATAAAAATATGTTTTTATCTTTAGGTCAGTGGTATATAAAGCAAAATTATTAGACAAATGTGATCACGAATATGATGTTTAGCTATTTGGCGATCAGTCGACTGAAAGTATTGGATTTTAAATGAAAAGTATGGATGAGATTCAGCCCTAAGGCTAGAAAACCACACGAGAACTGACAGCCGCAGCGAAAGTGTTGAGGAAAATGATGTATAATTTATTGTCAAATTCCAAGTGAAGTCAAAAATTTTGTTTTTATGATCGATCAGTCAGTCATTCAATTTTTTAAACTCCTTATCCGTTCAAAAGTGAAACCCTTTTGACTCGAAGTAAAGAGAATTTAAAATTCAAAACGTTTTCTAATGTTATGTAAAGCATGAGATTAGACATCAGAAGACTTTACTCTTTATTATTCAGATAATTACCCGAATGATGAGAATAACCTTCGCTGACAAAAGAGTTACAAAACTCAACCATCACTTTCTGATTGTTTTCTTATTCTTCGTTATAAGTCGTATATAAAATGTATGAAAGTTGAGAGCCTTTCGGCGTTTGTATTGAAATTCAAAATACGATTTTTACAGAGCCTTGACTTTAGAGCCTATTTTAATGAATTTAAAATTCAAGATCATTTTTGTAATGATATTCTCTGGAAAATCCTTTTTTAAACCATTAATATTCTCGATGTTTTGATTTTTCAATTGAGAAAGACATTGAAAATCGCATTTAATGGTGTAATTTACTCCTAATGTGATGTCAAATGAATCGATCATTATTTGTCTGACAGACAATCAAACACTTAATAAAAAATGTTTGAAAATTAGTTTAAATTAGTTATGATATCACTTTTAACTGTTCTAAACAATGAGTGTTTACACTCTTTGAATCACTTGTCTAAAATTGATTTGTATTCCGGATCTTTTCTTTTTTTTATCAAAAGATGTTTTGCGAAAATGCTTTCAAAGAGGATATCAAAAGAAGTTATTTAAAGATAACGTCTTTTGGAGGAAAAGATAATTAGTTTAATGACTATCAGCCAAACTTTAATCGGTCAGGTATTATCAGGGCTCTATTATTGAGGAGCTTTTCCTTTAAAATGCATTAAATTTTATAGAAAGTTTTTAAATCAAATTGCATCAAGGGCGTTTTGAATGTCCTCATCCTAATTTTGTTTGCCACCAATTTTTTAATTTTATCATTTTTTCCGATTTAAATACACTTAAATATTTGTGCATAGTGACCATGGTCATACTCACGAATTATAATTTTAGTTTATTTGATGCTCTATTTGACGTCAATATATTAATTTGATATTTAAATTGAAAGTTGAATTTATTCTTAAAATATTTAAAATAAATATATCTTCAAACAAATAAATTCCTTAATAATGGAAAATTTTAATATCTTTTAAAATTGGGTAAATGTGACCAAGGTATCAAACGAGCTGTAATTTTTTGTAATTATTAATGAAAGTTAAATTTAAACCATTCAATCTTGATTTAATCAAAATTAATTGTTTATTAAGATTATTAATTGCATTTTAGATCATTGTATTTGATTTACGTGGCACGATATGTAAGTTTATATATGATCAATGATCTTGTTTACTATTAAAAATGATGTTAATATAGAATAATATATCGAATTCTATGAGTTTCTCGAAATGAGAACTCATATTAATGTAAATAAAAATTTCGCCAATTTTAGAGAAATTGTAAAAATGATAAAAAAAGACATAAAATGTGAAAATTCTAGTTTTTTTTTGTGATTATTATAAATTTGTTTTGAATCATATGAGGACTGATCTGATCAATAGTCAGATCAATCATTCATAAAAATATATAAACAATTTTGTGAAGCCATATATAAAAGTTTAATTTCATAAGGAGTTATGGATAAATATTTTTGCGATTTTAATAAAATAATTAGCAAAGAGTTTATAATCCGAGATGATGACCATGATTACAAATTCCTTAATCCAAAAGTTATTTGCTATTTCTGTTGGTTTTGTACATTTAGATGGCTTTTAGCTCCGATTGTAACGGATAGAAGTGTTTGGTCACTCATTGGTGAACCATTCGAATACACTAAGGATAGAAAATTATTGAATATGGTACTTTTGGGTATTTCATGTTTTGGTACTCTTTTCAGAACAGTTTTTCTGTTGGGTGAGTACTTACTCTTTATTAATTGTATTTTATTTTGGATCCAAAAACTGAAATACTTTTGAATTTTGATTAAAAGCTGAAAATAATGGAAAATTAGAATTCATTAAAAATATAATTCATTTGAAGGACACCTCAAACCATAAGTTGACTCAAGAAAACGCCAAAAAACTATCCCTTTTATCAAAACTTATAAACCTACTCATTTTCAAATTAATGCGATATACACCTATTCTTGTGTTTTCGGGAGTATATGCCGCTTACCTCTCAATTGCTTACATTAAACAGGACTTCTATTTTGGAACGTTTCCAATGATATTTTGGTTCATTATATTGACAATTTGGGCCCGATATATAACTTCTGCGATTATCTTCTCATATGGAACAGTATTCTTCACTTGTTTTTATTTGAAGCTAAGGTTTAAACAATTGGATACAAAGCTCAGGATTGTATTCGTGGGTAAAATTACTTTTTTGAATGACTTTCTCTCATCGCATAACAGTCTCTGCATTTTGACCGATAAATGCAATCAATTTTTCTGTTATATTTTGGCTGTAAATCAGTACAGTTCGACCTTTACCCTGAGTCTTCTCTGCATAATGTCCTTTTACGGCAATAGTCATATAGCCCTCCGTTTGTGCAACTTTTTGATTGCTATATTCTTGGGGCTACTCATGGTATTCGTTACTCAAACATTGGCCGGTCTTTCACGTAAAGCCCACTCTTACGAAAGTCAGCTCTTTACTTTGAGCTGTAGGTACAAAATACCGATTCACTATTCATTCAGAGTCAGTATATCCTAGTCTTCAAATAAATTGAATCTATTAAAATGATTATCACCTAATATTATAGTTACGTAACTATATTGAGCGCCTTCATTCTGGCCCTAATATTGGCATTTATTGTTTGGATATATTCCCGTTCACCAGTTATGATGTGTTTATGGTATGAATATTAAACAGAAAAGATTTGGAGATTAATCATTTTCATATTTGTCTAGTATGCCGTCGATTGCATTATCAAGTTTATCATATTTGTGGGTATTTTCGCCAATTATAGTGAATACAGTTTTTAATTGATTTTATGATTAGAAAACAATAATAAAAGTTTTAGAGGAGTATTCTAATGAACGACTTTTTTATTTGTAAAATTTCCACTATGGTAAAATATTAATGTTTTAGTTATAATAGTTATAATGAGTTTCTCTAATTGCAACTATTAAAAAAGACATTAAAGGCATTTAAAAGAAATCATTGATTGTCTTATTTTTGTAGAAAATTCTCGAAATATTTGTCCAAAATTATATTAAATCTCTGATTTTGAACTCATTTTTTTATCGACGATTTAGCGGTAGTTTTGATGATTCAGTTTAAAGTCAGAATGACTGCAAAGTCTATTCCTTTCTGTGACTTTCAATCATTTTTGAAACGCGAATACATTATATCGACCGATAAAAAGTCGCGAAGGATTTCAATTTTGATTTGCATATATTGCTGGATAATAAGTATCAGGTATTTAAGCGCTGCTTTTATTTCCAACCCCAAGATATGGGATATTATTGGAGACCCGTTTTACGTCACGAGAGATCGGATTCTGTTTAATATAATTTTGTTTGGGGTTGCGCTCTACGGAGCACTTTTCAGAACCGCATTTATATTAGGTTTGAATAACTGTTTTATCCTCAAATATTTCAATTTGAATATCAATTAATAAATCTCAGGTCAGGACTCTGAGAGTTTTTGTCTGATTATGGATTTGGTTAATTTAAGCCCTGAGTTTGGCCATCGTCTAACTAAACCTCACGTTAAGAAATTGAGAATCGTATCGAAGATCTGTTGGAAGGGAATACTTCATGGGATGAGAAATAATTTGATTATGATTTTCGGTTCCGTATATATCTTGTATTATTTGATGGCATACTTGGGTGAAAGGCATCACTTTTCCACTCTTTGGATGATTATTTGGATTATTATTTTGATGACATGGGCTTATCTGACTACCAGTGCATCAGTACTCCCCTACGCAATGCTGTACTTCACTGTCTTTTATATGAAACAAAGATTTATTCAAATAAATGAAAAGTTTCAAAGAATCGTAGGGAAGGGCAGAGTTTATAGGAATAGAGTCAATAATGTTATTCTGATTATTCTGTTTAAGTCTCACAATAGACTTTCAATAATGACTTACAAATACAATGAATTCTTCAAATATTTGATTGCAATCAATCACTTTTGTGTCACTTTAATCGTTACTTTAATGAATTATATATTCTTTTATGGGGAGTCTCCTCTATTCCTTCGTTGTGCCAACTTTGCGGTGGGTATTGAGCATATAATCAAGATACTTGTGGCCACCAGATTCGCTGCTAGTTTGTCAAAGGAGTCCAGTTATCTCTATTCAGATATAAATTCTTTTGTATGCAGACATAGCATCACTTATAAAACCAATTGGGAGGTCAGTTAAATTGCAAGATAATAATACTGAGATAAATCATTCGTTTTTCCTGAAAATAGATACAAAACTTCTTGGAATGGGTGTCGGGCTCACCCATTGGTGTATATTGCTACAAATTCTTCCCATTGACGAGTTTAGTTTTTTTTGAGGTATGATTAAATATTTGATTAAATAATTGAAAATGGTAAATTGATTAATTTTTAAAATGTTGTTACAGTATTCCATCAATTGTGTGATGAATTTCTTGATTTTTGTCAATTTAATGAAATATAAATAACTAATACATTTTGTAAATTTTGTGAATTACATAACACTTAGAAATTTTCAAAATAATCATTAAAAAAAAGAATAATAAAATAAGTTAATATAATTTAATCATGATCATAATAAATTAAATTCAAACAATAGTTAAAGAACTAAAAACCCCACAAATAATTTCCTTATGTTTGTGACATATTTTCAAATCAAATCAGTTTTGGTTAACATTTAAATGATTTCTTAAATAATGAATAAATTAATGAAAAATAAGTAAACAATTAAACGAAGACTCGAATAAAATTATATTAATTTGTAGGCGGCTTCAAATATTTCACAATTTTTATAGTGGAAATTTTTAATTGTAGAAGCTTTGTTAGATTGAAGCACCATGTAAGTTTTATCATCGAAATTGTATTTAGGCCAGACTTGATTAAATTGAGGCAAAACTTTCCTGATTTATCGAAATATTCATTATTTTCATACAAAACAACTCTTATTGAATAATTACCCGCTTTTAGCGAAATATGAATATAATTTGATCATTCTTCGGCTGAGATCCATATCCTCTTTACTAAACCATTTCGATCTTCTGAGAGGATATCCGAAAAAGAAGGGAACGTCTTCATAATGACTGACTCCCATCCATTGACCAAATTTAGTTGCTTTTGATCTATGATTATATAAATACATGAAAACTGATTTATTTCTGTAAGAAATTTCATCCGCCATATAAACAGTGGGACAAGTAATAGCGTTATCACCAAATGCCCCTGTTACTCTCTCAATGTTATTTTGTGGCGTATCTTTAGAGGGACCGGTAATCATTATTAACGCAATTAGATATGCAGTACTTCTTGGGATTCCCAACTTTTGCGATAAAAAGTTGACAAAAGCACTTCGCGTTTCATCTAATGTTTTTAGCACTGGATAAGTGTGACGCCGGTATACCAGTGGATCTGATGCGTGTATTAGATACGCCCCTTCATTCGGTACGACTCCGGTCAACATTTCTTTCATATTCGAGAAAATATTTTTGTTATAATTTTTATCAAATAATTGATCGCCTGGTAATGTGATGTCTTTGTAAAAGCCTTTGGAGGTCGGCATAAATGGCGCCTGAGATGTATTGAGAATTATAGCTTGCACCTATACATCAATCAATTATTTAATCGAAAGTAAAATTATATTTTTATATAAAATACTGACATCAATGAGTTGATTGAGTGGTACTCTTCTCAGACATTGAACTACTTTTTCAGGATTTGTTTTGTACTCATTATTGGGGGCACAACCTATCAGTTTGGCAAATCTTCGTGAGTTTTTGGCAGTTTTAGAGGTCAGTATTCCTGGTAATAGTCCTCCACCACTAGCTGTGATGGCTCTTGAAAATATACTTTTAGTGGAATTCATAACCATTAACATCCCTATACTCATAGCGCCAGCACTTTGACCGAAAGGCACGATATTGTTTGGATCGCCACCAAAATTGACAATATTTCGTTTAATCCAGTTCAGAGCCAGTGACTGGTCATACAGACCCATATTGCCCGGTGCTGATCGAGTTTGCAAATTCAAAAACCCAAAGATTCCGTTCCTTTATATTTATTCATTAAATAAAATTAATTTAAGATTTGAGACAAACCTGTAATTAAGTGAAACGACTACAACGTCTCCATAAGAGGAGAGGACTCTTCCATCGGTATCATATAAATTAGCGGTATTGTACTGGAAGGCCCCCCCGTGAATCCATACCATTACAGTTCGTAGGGTTTTTGGTCTTATATCTGGTGTCCAAATGTTTATTGTGAGGCAGTCTTCAGTTATTTCTTCTGTGATATATCTCATGGGAACTAAACGGCGAGGAATGACTTTTTGTGGACACATTGCACTAAAGTTCATCGTTTGTCTAATACCAGTCCATCTTTTGATTGGTTTTGGTTTAGCGAACCTCAAATGACCAATTGGTGGCTCTGCGTAAGGAATACTCAGAAATGTATAGATAGTTGAACCCAAAACTCTTATTGTCTTTCCTTCCACAGAACCACTGGATGTCTTAACTATTATTCTCTTATTTAGAAAGACATCTTTGGGTATTGTTTGACCCTTATTTGTCTTATTGACGTCTTTACGGTTTGATGTCTCGTTTAAAACGTTTCCAATATCAAAGTCAAGAAGTGAATCATCCACTTCATTCAATTCATTCACTTCATTAAGTGTTGTCTTCTCAATGGAATCGGTGTTTGACTGACAAATGAAAACAAAAGCGGTAAACATAACGACCGCTAAAATATTTGTTTGATTAAACATTTTGTTTGAAATATTATAATAAAATCCTATTTTTGAACCTTAGATCAACTTTTTTGAGTAAAGAATTGACAAAATTCTTAGAAATAACAATAATTACAACGAAATGAATGTTAACTTTGTTTTGAAATTTTTGAAAAACTCTTCGCCAATAAAATCATCATCTTTTGAATGGTTCTTCGCATTTAAAAAGAAAGTATTGATGAAATGTATGTATAAATTATTATCTGATTCAAAGTTAAGTCAATATCCTCTTCTCATTTCAATTCTTTGTTGAAATGAACTTTATTTTCACCGCAAAGACATTCTCTTTAAAAATATCCATACATTTGCTAAAGAATTAGAAAATTTCTGAAAAATGATCAAGATAACAAATTACTTGTTCTTATTTAATTCAAAGTTTATTTATTTAAATATATTTAATTATTCAAAAATGTTCCTCATTTTTCAGTACTTGCAATAAGTTTGGAAAAAATTGATATAAAAAAGCAAAAGAATTGTTTTTTTGTTGTTTTTGTTGAATTGTTTCTATTGTTTTTCTGTTTGGTTACATTTGATGGTTATATAAGATATTTGTTTCGATGGCGGCAGACAACAGTTGATTAAAATTGTGACAATATTTCCTTAACCTTTAAAATATGATCTGAGAGATGCAAATAATTGATCGATCCTTTTCGGGTGACTATATTTTGACTTTGATTAGGTTTTTGAACCCATAAGAAGTTAGGACTCAGTCAGAGCATTGTAAAAGATCAATTTTCTGCGTTTAGAACAAAACAAACTCAAAGACACCCCTCCCCGAAAAAAATGCTCGGATTTCAAGAGCTGATTCAGCCGAGCATCACAAGAGGAACTTGTTTCTGCCATTCATTCACATAAAGTTTTATTTATTATAGTTTTATAGTCTTCTTTGAAAACTTCTTTATATTTAGTTATTAAGTAAATTGTAGTCAAATATTAAATATTATTTACTATTTGTTATCAAAAATTTTCTGAAATATTTTATGAGAAATTGATTTCGAAAAACAGCAATTTACTATTATAATGTCTGTCCAATAAGCAATGAAATTTTCAAAAATAAAAGGCGATTTTGATTATGTTAACCATGATCAATTTTAATTATTTTTATTGCATAAATAGAAGACTATGTGAAGAATATGTCTTCGAGAAAATTAGGTTCAAAGGTCACCCCTGGGTCAATATTAACAGGATTCTTTGACTAACGCCTGTTTTAAAAATTTAAATCCAACACATTACAGAAAAAGTCCCTTGCCAGTCAGACAAAAGATTATTTTGAAAACTTTTTAATCTCTAAATACTGAAGAATAGCCTGGGTATCTGCTGTAAAAGAATTTCTGAAATAGGTTTATTTATTTAGAATCTAGGTCAAATTATAGAAATGTGCATGTTCAAAAGTGTACATAAAAAATTAGACTATCTTGTCTTTGAATGAATTTATAATCAAAATGGACAGAATTTAAAATCGGATGAAATGATAATTATATCGAGGGATAATCAAAGAAAAAATATGACCATAGTTTGGTTCTTAGATCTGACCCAAAATGGCGAAAATGACTCACAAACTTTGTAAAACTCTTAAAAGGACATGGTATATTTCATAAAATTGATTGTTTTGAGTTTAAAGAAATTATTTTTGATATCAAATTTTAGATGTATCATGATTTAACTGATCAAACGGATGACACTCTTTTTAAAGTTAAATAATATTTTATAAAATGAATAAATAATTCAAAAAATATATTTAATAATTTTTCATCACTTGAGGGACAATTTAGTGAACCTAATATTATACAAGTAGTGAATGTAGTGATTGTAGTCACTATTTGTGAATTATCCATTAAGTCATTTCAAATTTTAGAGGTATTTCTTATATTATTTGTTTGATAGAACTTCGGGAGGATTTCAAAAGATGTTGGTTAAACCTACATTTAATTTGAAATGCATGTGTAGACATGTGTACTTGCTTCTTTATAGATTGGCTCTTCAAACCCTCCAAAACATAATTATGCTTAAATAGATAGCACTTAACAAAATGAATTCACAGTATTCACAATATATAATACTTGTGCATATCTATGATGCGAAAATATCCTGATAAATTTGAATCACCACTTAATTCACTTTTAGTCTAATAAAACATTTTGAGTGAAATTAATATTTGTATTTTGCAGACAATATTCATCTCTTTTGCAGACAACTAATCTTTATTCAGACCAACAGATTATGTAGAGTTAGTTCAGACTATATTTAACTTATCCAAGAATTACCAAATATAGGGTTTGAGGCAATGGATAGCTTTCGCAATACAATAGTTGGGAAAAGAAGTATCTGTTGTCTAATTTCAGTTCAGAAATTAAATGCTAAATCAATTTATTTGGTAAATCAATAATAAATATATCAGAACGTCTCGATTACTACTTTTTCCCTTCACTAAAATATATTTCACCTCAAATCCAATCAAAGCCTGGAATTTTACTTATCATATTAACTTGGTAAATTCCATATTTATCTAATATCAAGTTATATGCGATTAATAATGATTCGCAGAAAATAATTAAATTCATGAAAATCGTCAGATTATGTACTGTATTCTGTATTGTAAGGCGAGCTATGATTTTGTGATTTATCAGTTGCTAGCAGTCCCTAACAGACCCTATCTGTCCATTATTTGATAAAATTGTTGGTAAAGAATCATGTTTATCAGCGGATAGAGCATAGGCTGAGATCAGTTCTAAATCCCTTTGAGGTTTGAGCGAATGGACGAAAAAAATCGTTGACCATTATAGCTAAACTTAACTGAACTGAACTAGGTCATCTTTATATGACCACCGATTAAGAGATTGCTTATAGAATTATTGAGATCATAACCGATGGTCTCTTTTTTTACTGGAATTTTAATGAATTAAAATTAGTTTCTCTTATGAATTAATAAGTGAAACGTTTTTAAATAGAAACGATTAATAAACTAATAATTAATTAAAAGATAATTCAATTTTATTATTAAAATGTTATAATTGTGGTCACGTTTTGTCGGACATGAGATACTCATCTGTTTTAACAACGATTTTGTTTAAGTGATGGCCATTTGAGAAATACATTAAACAAATTGATTTATTATAAAAGATGAGAATTTCGGGGTTTTATGTATTAGTCAATAGTCGAGATCATTACAAACCTTTATTCAGTTCTCAGCAGAACTTAGAATCGATTTTTATTCGTAAGGCTTTAGTGTATTATATTCTGTATATTCTGTATATTCGGTATATTCTATATATTCTGTGCGATTCTATGCTTTCTTTTATACAAATACAAGAGTTTTTTGTGATTTTGTTTTCTTAGCTCTCATTTGCTATTTAATGCATAAAAACTAAAGATTTAATGTCTTTCTTCAGACAATAGCCTCTTCGCGTTGGGTTGTGTTAGAGATGATCCTTTTTGGCGCTTTTATGCTTTACGTTACGGTATTGAAGACAAACCCATCCTCTAATTGGTGACCATTAATGCAATTTATTGTCTTCTAATTAACACGAAATCAGGTGATAATTCGATACTACGAATCCACTCCATTGACTTGTTTTCTGGAGCCGTGGTTTCGTGAAGTGGGATTCGCCTTTTGTTACGGTGCTATTGTCATCAAACTCTACAGGATTTTCGCTGAATTCCAAACAAGAAAAGCTCACAGAGTTTGTGTTCGCGACAAAGATTTATTGAAGTACCTTGGTGGAATTGTGTTGGTTGTTTTGGGTTATATGTCTGCCTGGACTGCATTAGTGTTGGACGGCATAGAAGACATCTCTCAAATTAGTTGGTTTGACGGATCCATTAATCTGGACATAAAAGGTCGCAACATATTAGAGGAGAAGTCGACCAAAGATGGTCTCAGATATATAGTCTGTCGACAACTTTCCTGGGATTTCGTCACAGAAATCGGTAGACATTACTTAGCCTTTGATTTAGACTTTCATATAATTGTTTGTTCTCTGAGTAAATGGTATCTGATTTCAGGCGAATTAATATTTCTATTGACCGGAGTTTACATAACATATTGTATTCGTAACGCAAAGAAAGAAATCTATAGAGAAAAGTGGACGTTAGCCCTATCCCTATACTTGGAAACTATAGTCTCATTCACAACATATACCGTCAAACATGTATTTTGGTTTCATCCGGATCTACAACCGGACCATATATTTCTATTATATATGATTCGTTGCCAATTGACAGTCACTCCGATGTTAATAATGATATTCTTTCCAAAAGTAAGGCTAAACTCAAATCAAAAACCAATAAATACTGATTTGATTTGTTGTTTAATTCCAATTCAGTTGTGGTTTCACAACAGAACCCATCGATCAGAACACCACAGATCACGTCATTTATCATCGGCTGAAGTTCCCGATCCTATTCCTGAAGCAATGAAATTGCACAGCGCTATACTCTCTAATGGAGAGATCGATATAGGTGACATCAATTTAGCAGACATGGATCCCGAGGATATCAGAGTAAATTACTTTGCATTCTATGCTCTCATTTTATTAACTAATGTTTATTACCTAATGTGACCAAATGTCACCTAATGTTACCACCATCTCAAGATGTTTCAGTTCAATTCAATCCATTACCGGAATATAGCATTCATTTGAGTCAATTAACTTTAATTTGAAAAATGTTGAGAATATCTAATTTTATTTAAATATTATGGGTAATTCAAATTCTATGAAAATTTTAATTAAAATATTGTTTTTGTAAATTCTTTATTCAAAGCTTAAGTTATAAATTATAAGTTATAATATTGGTGATCACCACATTATCTTTTCAATTTATGATTAACCCATTATAGTTCATAAAATAAATTTTCAGAGAATAAGTTAATTGAAGTTACATTTTTAGAGTTTATATTTTGTAATATTATATAATAATAATATAATAATTGTAGAAATAAAACTGAAATATTTGGAACAAATATCAATTTTTGGTGAAATTGAGTGAAAAATTTGTACCATTTTTGTCAAATACATTAATAATGGGATAGAATTCGATGAAAAATCAATAAAGAAGTGATTGTTATATAAAAACTTTAATCTTTAATGTCTTTCACATTTCAGTCTGAATTGCGTCGCGTTTATACTCAACTCCAAGTTCTTAGGAATAAGACGATGCGAAAGGACAACCCACACATTAGTAAAAGAAGGGGCGGTCGGAAAACTCACCGAAGATTCTCATTACAACCTTTTCATCACAAACATAAACAACACGAACAAGAAATGACTGAAATCTCGCGAACACCAGAAGAATCGACTGCCAGTTTTGAGGGTCAGACTTCATGTCAACCGGACGGTCCATCAACTGTGAACCCCGACGGACCCAATAATTCAAATAAAATCTCTCACATAAATAGAACTCATTGATTGAAAACAAGCATTAATACCATTAAGTCTTCACAGAATTTGAGTCATAATTAAATGTTTTATAAAATTCATTAATAACTCATATTTTTCTCAAATTTTAAGATCGAAAACATTTTTATCAAATAATTTAATATTTATTTGAATTACTAAACAAAACGACGAAGAAATGCATTGAAAACGCTTTACATCTTCTGATTTGTATAATATTGCAGAGATGGGCAAATGGTTGGACACCAATAAATGCCAATAAATACGAATAAATGGACCGTAAATTGTGATTCATGTTATAATAAGCTGTCAAAAACGCACAGTAATAAGACTTTTGCCGTTTAGTAATACGTGAATTCAAATCGAGATCCTTTCAGGTGCTTCAAACGGTCTAATAATAGTCAAAATGACCTTAGTAATAATAGTGCTAAAAATGTTGTGCCAAACTTTGTCCATCACTGCAATAATCGACTCTAATATTGTTTATAATTAAATAAATTTATAAACAAATTACAAAATGTAAACAAAGAATAACTGATTACTAGATTTAAAATTAGAGTTTTTCACTCGAATACAGAATCAAATGTCATAATTAAAGGACCAAAATTATAATTATTATTATTATAATAATAAACAGCAATCGATCTCTCAAATATTCACTGATTTGTTTGCACTAATAATTAGTTAAATTTAAATTAATTTATTCAAACGATTTTTCTTGACTTACCTTTTAGTTGATCTATAATTAGGTTTTATATTTTCTAAATGCTTCCATATATCGGTGCAAAGGATGTGCTTATTTAGTGAAAAGATGTACAAATGGATCAATTCTTTATCAAATCCTTGAATTGTAGAGATTGTTAAGTGAATGTTATTTCAATCGTTTATTTAACTATTAATTAAATATTTTGATATTTGGCTTAAATTTAACTTGAATTACATGAAAGTGGACAACCATAACAACTATTGCTTCAGAATTAAGCTTTTGGACACATTAAGAGTCGATTTGATTTATTGCACAGATTTTTGCTGAATTGAGAGGTATTTCGGGTTTTGTTGTGAAAATTGATTGCTTTTCAGATAAAAGATCTCATATTCAATTCAAATGAGGAATAAAGGGCACCATTTCTAAAGATACTTACCCTATACTATAGTTTGATCCCTATTGGAATCAAAATGAATACATTTTTGAAAGAAGAGAGAATTAACAAGATAAAACCATTGTTTTACTCAATTCAGTCTAAATTTTATCTTTATCTTTTAAGAATGGGCAATGAGTAGGTCGTATCTCAAGTATTCTTGAGGTATACATTCAGAAAATCAATTTAAAGGTTTGACTATTTCTTTGAAAGTGTCGACAATTTTTAATAATTTAATGAAAATTAAAATAAATTCAAATCAAAAAAATATTATCGGAATTAACGCTTAATTTAATGTGAATTATGTTAGAAATGGTTATTTCCGAGAATTATTTGAGTCTCTCCTGATATGCATCACTGATGTCACCTCAATATTAGATGAGATTGGATTCCCAGTCGATTCTTGAATTAAATAATTGCAGCACTAATTGAGTTACAAAGAAAGATAACATTCCAAAGGTCTGTCATTAATTTATCAAAGAAATACATCAAAAGAATTTTCAGCCCTTAATAGCTCTTCCTTTGAAATGAGTGACGATCATAATGACGGTCCTTTTGATGATAAAACAAAAATCTACTAAATTATTGAATTTTATTATTGACTTTAATTAGAAAATCTATTCTATTCTGAAATAAAGTGTTAATTTAAAAGTATTGACATATTTTCAATTGAATGTAAATTTGGATAAATTACTCATTTGTTTATTTGGAGACAATTATAGAAATAAAAGCCTTTTCTGGTTAGTGTTGAGCTCTGTTTATATTTAATTAAGGCAGTGATCTAAAGACCATCACTTGAATCCTTAGGGACTGATAACAAACTCATTTAATTGGAAAGAATTATATAATTGATGAATGATTCCACACATTCTCAACATTAGACCCTTAATATTGAAGTAATCACTAAATGAGGAGTTTTTTAAACAATTTTAGAAAATAATGTTTTGAATGACAAACAAATTACAGACATTTCACAGGAATCAACAAAATCTCTAATTAAAGAACTTTTGCTACCATTTTATCACTTTTTTTTATTGTGAATCACATTAAAACATCTCAAAACTCATTTTCAAATAAATGAATGGTAAAAATGATGATAATTGAAGACCAATTTATCGTTAATTTTGATATTAATTTAATTAAAATCAATGAAATGAATACATTTATATCCATAACAACAAAATGGAATTAAAATCAATGAAATTAATGGCGATTTGAGTGATGTTTCACTCATTTAGTGAAGAATTCGGGAAAAAATCCTCAAATAAATGCAATTCAATACCAGAAACACATGATTGTAGGCCCGGCGGGTAATCACTCACTTTAATGCATTTTTGCCTCTTTTTTGCATAGATTTGCCACAGGGTTAGGGGGTATGCACTTAACGTTAATTAAACATAATGTAGAGGTGATAGGGATTCACTGAAATTCAGTTTTTGCATTAAAAATAACATAAATTATATTTAATATAAAGAAATATAAGATATCTTTTGTTGAGAGAGAATTAAATCATTAGATTCATTACTAAACCAAAAAGTGGGTAACTTTTTATGCCGGGACTTATATAATGGGTTTTTGGCAAATAATAAATAAGAGTTTTGTAAATAATAATTGTTTTGTTTTTTCAGAGATTTTTGTGAAAAATATAAATCAAATCAAAAGTCGAATAAAAAGTTATCACAAAAACTGTTTGAAAAGATGATTCAAATATCAGATTATATTTTACATCGAATTTCGATAGAGTTGTGAATCACTGGTTGAAGGACTCAACGAATGTATTAAATAATGACTGAAATTAAAATCAAAATAAAATCTATTATTAAATCAATTATTCGATAAATAATTTAAATAACATTTGATTTAAGAGAAATTCGTTCGAAATTCGCCTCAATTTCGACCAAAAAAATATTTTTGTCATTAGTTTTGAAAAAATGACAAAAAATTTAATACAAATTAATTATAAAATATATTTAACAGACTTTTAACGTGTTTTACACAATCTTTCAAACCTAATGACAAGACTGATCACCAAATGATCACTTAATGGTACTTAAGAGCCGTTTATCACCGATTGTGTCACCAAATGAATCGGTAAATACACTTAAATTCACTCATGAGTGCAGGCATTATACAAATGGCGCCATTCGTTATACGAACTCTTAGTTTCAAATTATGAGAATTAGTTGTGGTTTGAGTCGAGGGTTGAGTCGTTTGTTGGGAATGATGTCCAACACTATTGTTCTGTAGTATCACTTCGACGGTTCTATTCTGATATCTAAGAGTAGCCATCAGTTGAGCGTCAGATGTGTTGGCATTCGTTAGACAATAGACAGCCTCGAAGTCTAACTCATTGGTGTTGTCGGCGCCGACGGGTATTGGAGAGGGTGTCGGCGCCGCAAAATTTATCTCATTTTGAGGATCGCATTCTTCACTCATACTGTTTGAAGTGATTTGTTGTCTCAATAAAGCACTTGAATCTGAACAACGGATCTGAAGATAGTGTCCACTCAGTGATGGCTTATTTGTGGTACAGTTCTTCAGATAAGAGAAAATTTTTAAACAAATGATTGATATTTGAAAAAGAAATACCAAATTGAAAAAGTAAGGACTGAAGAGTTGTTGCTGTGATTTAAACCTTCCGATTACTATCAGTTCGTTCTGTTGTGTCAACTGATAGACCACTGATTGGGACTGCGATGAACTCAGGCCAGAGCTCAGACATAGAGTGTCGGGTCCTCTCACATGACTGACCCAATTAGTCCTTAACTGAGGAGTGGAGTCATTGTTTTGAGAGACAATTATTTGATGTGAATCCAATTCACAGGAAACCAGTGATGCGCCGATCGTTAAGACCCCGATCTTTAGGCCATTGTTTCGGTTATTAAACGTAAATCGACGGATCATTTGTCGACAGTTCAGAAGATCCTCTTCGATGGATATGACTTCGTTATTGTGAATCATATCTGAAACCAAAGTAAACAACAATTATATGAAGACATTCAACAAAATACCGGTTTTTTCAGAAAAATTACTTTAATTTTGTTTTTAATTAAAATAATCTATAAATCGATAAAACGTTTCTATAATTCAATCATTAATTCGTTATGTTTTGCTTTAAATCGATATTTGTTTCGTTTATTAAATAAATAATTAAATAAATTCAAAATCAAAACAAAATAGACATCAAATTGACGTCAAAATCAGATTTAATGCCATTTTTGCCATCAATTGTATAAACATTGGTTTTATCACAAACTATACGATAGAGGGAACAACTGTTACACTATAATTGATGAATGATGTGCTCATCTCATTCCTCATCTATTATTCTTTGGAATCGTTAAGAATTCTCTCAAAAAATTTACCATGAACAAAAATGATGTTGTTTGCTAGAAAACTCTGTTTTAATATGTCTTAATTAAAGAGTTTTCTAATTAGTAGCACATAATTAAAGCAAAAGTATTGCAATAAAGTGATCAAAACAAATATGAGTTATTCTGAGAGCTAATGAACTTAATTAAAGTTTTTTTCATTCAATTTATGTTTATTTTACTGAAACATCAAAAATAAATGAGAAGAAGAAAATCAATTTCTTATTCATTACTAAGAAAACGAGAAAATATTATAAGAAATGAAATAATATGAGATGAAATGAAAATAGATGCATCAACATAATAAATTATTAAATATTCATATATTTCTCTTTGCTAGATTAAGCAAGGTATTATCAATAGACAAGCGAGATAATACATGTGAATTATATCACATTATATTATATTAGTTGCAAGAATTTCTTAATAAAAACCCTAACAAATGATTAGATGAGAAAAGGGTTGAATTGTGAGTAAAAAAGAAATCAATTAATCAGTGAATAATATAAAGCAAACAAATGTAAGACAAAATCGATTCTAATCTGAAATTGTGTTCATTTGAGTGAAAAACATTTGGAGAGCAAAACAAGTATTTGATTACATGAAAAAATGTGTCACAATTTGTATAGAAAGAACATATTATCCAAAAAAGGCTAACATTTCTAATGTTTTGTACTTTTCTGTCGAATGAATATTTGAATAAAACTTCTTTTTATATAATAATCACAATTAGTTTCAGGAGAACTCTCTTACGACTCATCAAATCGATTATATCAACTTCGGCTAAATAAAATGAGAGTTACCTAAATTCACCAGAGCCTAGTTTATTTGTTTTTAACTCATAAATTTAATCAAATATTGAATGTTTCAGCATAAATGTGAAATATATAAAGTTCTAAAAGCGATATCATACCTATCGGTAGAATATTCTGTAATAAATTATTTATTGAGAGTTCGAAGAATATTGTGATAAAAAATAAATTTATTGAGCTTTAAAAAGTAACTTCACTAATTTAATGTCATTTTGGTTAAATTTTCGATGATAGAGATTGTGCATAGAATAAACGTGTAGTTTTTGTCACTTATTATATTTTGTCATTTTTTCAGTAATCATGTTTTGATAAGTTTTTAATCTTGTTTCATTTATTTGGAAGTGAGTTAAATCATTCTTATAGACAAATATGTGAACTCAATAAATAATTTCAGCGAATTATTTTCCACATAAATGTTATTATCGCAAAAATAATAACTAATTCTTATGATAAATGTTTTATTTTTCAAATAAACACCAATTTATGCAAAAATCTCATAAATAAAATCCTCTGAGAATTGTGTAGAAAATAAGTATTATTATTATATTGCAGTCATTTAGAGATTATTTCACTCAAATCAAAACATTTTCTCATTTTCTAAACGCATTTCTGGAAAAAAGGAGTTTTGAAAAATGAGGCGAAAATTGCCGAAAATGTTATACAATTTTCTAACAAATATTGGATTAAATAAAATCAATGAAAAATATATTATATTATTCGATGTATTTCTATATAAATGAAAGGAGTAATCAATTTGAAGGAAAAGTAGACTAATTTGATGTCTGACCCTTTAGACCCTTCTTTGATAGATAAGGCAAACAAAAAAGATGACTAAATACAAGCAAACGCCAGAAGTTGTCAGATGAGATGGAATAAGTTGCGATTCTGGCAACTGACCCATCGTTCAGTTAAGTGATTACATCTCCAAAAAACAATTGAGTCTTCAGTGAAACAGTTGTCACTTAAATGATTTGTTTTACTTCTCTAACCCTTTGATCAAAGCGTTTCATTTGGTAAACTTGTAACACAAAAATCAATATAAACTAATTTCAATTCCAAATCCAGTACTCTATTGAAAACTTTCTTAAGCCGTTATATATCGAAGAAAAAACATTTATCTTTAGTTCTTTGTATGTCTGACACAAGACTATACACTTTGTCTTCATTTTATTCGAATTAAATCTGAAATATTTTTCACTTAATTAGTGATCAAAAATTTATATATATATTGAGTGCAAATAAAAATTATTTCCATTATTAATGTTTTTATCATCGATTGGACCACTCTTTCAGTTCTAGTATTGGAAACCAAAACTAAAACTAAATAAAGAAAACATTAATTCAAAACAAAATCATTATTTTTCTAATGAAAAGCGAAGGCATATGAAAGTGTTTTTCATTTCTTTCTTCCCAATCGTTTTATCAAATTTTATTTAACGCTAAAGAGATGATAGGAAGGACCAAATCTTTATCATTAAAATAGATTTTTTCCTAAAATGATTGAAAATGTATCATTAATTCTGTAAATTACTTTCACTAGATCAGATTTAACGTGTTCAAATTTAATCAGTATTTTAACCCCTCCTAATAAAGTGTGTCTCTTAAGTCTAATAAGGCTTCTGAAAGCAAATCCTCGAAATTAAAATTGAATTAAAGGCAATTTCAGTGATAGTTCTGATCAAAGCCTTCAATTTTAGATTGAATTTTCGATTTGGACAGACCTTTCGGCTCGGGTTATATTCATTAGAGTATTAATGATTTAACGTTTGAACACCGAATCGATATATGAGAAGCAGTTAAGAGATTTACTCCTAATAACAAAAGCTATGATTTATTTAAGTCTTTTGTCTTTACTTTTGGTGAACCATAGAAAAGAAGAAACTTTTTATAAATCGATTCAATTATTTTGGAATAAAGAATATTCTGTACACTATTTCGATATAAATATATTGAAACAATAGCTAATTGAATAAATTATTAATTAAATTAATCGATTAAATATATAACAGATTCTCTGGAATTCAATTAGTATTTGATATTAAAATAACGGAATATCTGAGGAATTGCTGATTTCGCTCTTTAATGTGTGATGGGTTGTGGGATGTGTTGCTAAGTATATTGATTTTCAGTGTCTCTTATATTAATAAAATTGTGGCATATTTTAAGTCTTTAATCAAAAGAGACTTATTATTCATAAAAGCAATAAATATAATGTTCATCAGATTTGCTGATACTCAAGGGTTAAGACTCTTAAGAGTTATATATAACGGAATTTCAGATCAAAAGAAAGTATTTTCGCTCCGCCTTATAATAAGAGGGTTATGTGAAGCGCCTGATTATTCTCCGCCTTTTTATTGATCCTCTCTTATGATACCATTACTTTCGAATACTTCAGTCGGCGGTGAAAGAGCTCGACTTCAGAGCCAGAGATGAAGCAAATGCCACACAAACACAATCGGAGCTCAAGTTTTCACGTGTTTTCGACTCTTACTTATATCACAATTATATTTGTATCTTCTCTTCGACTCTGTGTTTGAATGTGTGGCCGTCTGTTCGCCAACCGATAAGTCTTTGCAAACAAATTATTTCTAACGTTTTGACAAAAATCTGATAAAACTGTAGTCCAAACAAACTTTTCTTTTTATTGTTCCTCTAATATATATAAATGATTGAAGAAAGTCCTTAATTGAGTCAATAAATAATGAATTCGAGTGCAATGATGTCAGCCCAATGTCAGCCCATATCCCACGTTATGAAATCGTCACAAACTAACGAACACATCGAAAAATCGGAGCCTAAGAATCGGAACAGAGCTCAACATCAACATCAAAGCGCCTGGTCTTACATCACAAATAGAATACTTGGAATGATTCAGAAGACATTCAAAAAAGGTACAGTTTTGGACATACATTCATTTGCCATTTCTCCACTCTTTTTATATAAATTATCCGAAAATATTAATATCTTATACATCTGTCCAATATTTATGGCATTCGATTCCTTGGGATTAAAAGGAATACTAAATTTTGAGCATCTAAGTAATGACCATGATCATATACATAAATTCTTTTCTAACCTTTAAAAGTCTTTATTTTCTAAATTTTTTGATTAATTTTATGATTTGATGTAAATTTTATTCCAATTCCAAGAATTTGATTAAATTTTTGATATTTGTTTTTCATTTGAATTTATTTATTAAAATCTTTTACTAAATGTTTCAATGAATTGAATACTGAATACGATTTTATGAGTATTCAATATTTGCCAAAATGTATTCATTCAATGAATTCTATTAAACAAATATTGGTTTTAAAAAAAGAAAATCGCCAAACAGTTCATGTGATGTGATCTTGCTCATATCATTATATTGTTTATTAGAGTTAGTCTTTGGTAAAAAAAACAAAATTATTAGTGAAATCAATGTTTACGACCATTTCTTTAATAATAATAATTAGATCCAAATGTTTGATAGTATTGTCAAAAGAGTCATAACTGTCGTTATTGTCCATTATTTTGGTGAAACTCAATAACCTTTTCTTAAAAGACAACGAATAATGTGTTTTCTATTAATTTTTGTGACTCTAATTGTATTGCCTTTCATTCAACATCTCTTCTAACATAATGTGACCAAATTCTCATTCTGAGCGTCAACAGAGGAAATGGAGTTTGCTTTTGTGTTCCGACTTTTATTTCAAAAAAGTTTTCTAAAAATCAAATAATGTCTGTCTTTGAGATTCACTCAAAACACTAAACTCTTTCTTCATTTAAAATGAATATTTTGTATAAAATATATTTTACATAAGATTTTGAAAACATTTTCCAAATGTTATGAGTTTTGTCAACAAAATTTTCATTTAAATGAATACTTTTCAAAGTGAATGGCTATTTTTGAACTAAAGTCACAATGGGATTATTTTTATAAAACGTTCTTGGGTCTAATTTTAAATTCACGATAAATAGCACTTTGAATAAAGTGATATATTCTGCTCAATGAAGTGTCGATTAAATAAAGTGATAAAAGAGACTCAATTTTTTCAATTTATTTTTCGAAAGCAATTCTTTCAATCAATTCTCACAAAAGAATAAAATTGAAATTTCGGTCAAATAAATGAATCAAATTTTTACGAATCAATTTTGGAGAGACCTTCACATAAAAGAGAGAAATAATTTTAAAGGAAAATTGAAATCCTTTTCTTAAACGACATAACAATCGATAGAAAATAAGTCCAAATAAAACGATTGAAAAATAGTTTCATTTAATTGAGAATTTGTCTGAAATTTTTTTTATCTCTTTATAAGTTAGTTCATTTTAAAACCAGTAATTAATGAAAAATCAACCAAAAACTTACCTTCAATTGAGGGAACATAACTGACTACAAACTGACATCAAATGGTGAATTTAAAATTCTGAGTATAATTAGTGAAATGAAAATCTATTAAATTAATTAAATGACAAATACTATGACTTTGACTTGAAATTTATGGTTTCCTCAGAGAATTAAAGCGAATAAAAAATTTTCATCAAAATTTTGTTACACAATATATGAGTCAATTTAATTCCTCAGACAATATATCGCTAATAAACTGAGTGTTACTTAATATCGATTATAATTAGCACTTTAGACAACTTTTTAAAATGAATTTCACATAAAGAATAAATAATAATTACATTATATATTGTAATATAAATTCTTATACATCATTGAAGAAATGTATCGAAAATGTAAAATAGCATAAGAGAGGATCATTAGGTTTTACAAATGTTATTCATTCAACGTTTTCATCATTTAATATAAAGAATTTGAAGAGAAATCGATTATAAAATTATTCTTTCAATACATGACTTTCTATAGATGTGAGTCAGTGATGGAGTGCTCTCCCATTCTATTGTATTCTCAATAAGAATTAAAGGAGCAATCAATTGAATGATGGAAAGTGCCAAATAAAAATGACATTCAATTATGATATCCTAGTTATCAATTTGTGATAATATCATGAGATTCCTTTATTAGCAACACAATGAAGCAATTATTTTGAGTAAAGGATTTGAAGCACTGGTATATTTCGTATCTAAAAATGTATATTCATTTGAATTTATGAGAAGAATACTAAAACTCTTTTCACAATCATTAAAAAAAAGTAGAGATAAGTTGAGAAAAAGCCTTCATTTTAAGTCAAAACACAATTTTTATGTGACATTCATAGAGAAGAAATGATTATATTTGAGTCAAACATTTATATAACATTTGACACATTATACCAACTCTTGTAAGGCTTCAAATGGATAAAAATGAATTTTCGTTTTGAGTCTATCTGTCGGTTAAATTGTCTCAAATAATCGATTCCATGTCTTATCTCAAGAAATTTTTTCCATCCAATTGGAAATCAATAAATGATTCTTTTGAAAAGAGTTGATGTCTTCTATAGTTTTAATATAGAATTTCTGTCAAACATTTGATACAAACAAAGCAAACAATATTCTGGAAGAAGTACTCAGAGAGTCATAGAATTCGCTTTTATTCTGTCAAACATTTAATCATATCATTTAATCTGTTGACTCTACAGTTCACAAACATCTCTTACATCTATTAATGATAAAGTACTCATTGAAAAAATGAGAAATATGTATTTGCATCTATATGTTTAATTCTCCATTTAGCTCAAATGCATCGATTATAATAGGATCGCATAAAACAACAATTTCTTCGAACAAACTATGATTTCTTGAAATATGCAAATAACGCAATAATTTATAAAATATGATAATTTGCTTAAAATAATTGACTAATAAAGCAAATTATAAAGTTTTAAAAGTGTTTAAGCATTGATTTGGAAATTTGTTTAAATAATTATTTGGAAATAATATTTGAAACCGAAAACAATTTAAGGATAAACAGAATAAGAAAACATTTATTAATCATTAATGTATGAGAAGTCAAATAAAATAATGTTTATGGTATCGTAATTAAGACAAATTAGTAAATCGGAAGAAACGACAAAATTGTTTTCTCCAAATGATATAATCTATTCATAAGACAATACTCTAATGTCTTCTTCAATAGACTAATAACTACTTAAATATTTAGTCAATAAAAGTCAGTCAGTGTTCACACTATTATGCGTTTAAATGCAGAATTGCATTGAATAACAAAATCAATACATTGGACCATATCTACAGTCTTTCCATTTTGCTGTTTATCTCATATATGAAATGCTTCACAAAAACTATATAAAGTCTGCGCGAATACAAAGACTTATCTTTAATATAAAGTTAGAGTAAGTCAACTGAAATATTGAATTTAATCAAACATATGCCTCACATTTCTCTCACTAATTGCTTTCTTGAGACACAAATTACTGTTTTTTTATATTTTACGTAAATTCGCATAAAATATAGAAAACGTTTATAACGATAAGTTATGGTCTCTTCCAAAAGCGATGCTATTATTTTGGATTTGTTGTGCTTTACCTAATCGTCAAAACAATTTTAATTGAATTCTTTTGATTCAATTATAATAAATGGTTTGAATATAAGTCAACAAAACATCAGTTTTCACTGAAATATAACTTCAAATGTGTTTTGATTTCCGGAATAATATTTTTATATAATGCTATGAATATCAAAACATTTATCAACCTTTGGCTTAAAAAACATCGATTTTATAATTAATTTCATGCAATCATTAATACTTAAAATTTATAGGGATTATGGATAAGAGAATTCTCACCCGATTTCTGCAATTTATTTAAGCTCTGACTCATTTACTGCATTATATTCAGACAATTTTAAGCATTTAAAAGAGAGAACAAAACTATTTTATTATTAAATAATTCAGTTATTCTTTTCATAAGGAATTTATATTAAATTAAATTTAAAGCATTTTTATATGGATTCTTATTTTCGGTGTAATAAGCAGTTAATTAAATTTGGGTTTTTAGATATTATAATACATTATGTGATATAATTTCAATTATTTAACGAATGAGTAAACATTTTAATGAAAAATTCTTTTTCAAATAATTATTAATTTTTAATTTAATTGAATTGAGTTGAAAAAGAGTTGGAAAAAATTGTAGATAAATGTTATATAAATTGTTTTTGATTCAACTGAGAAATATATACTCCATTACATATAATACTTTCACACTTTGATTAAAGAAAAACATTTCTTCTGTCGCTTTCATTCTATCCGAAGGTTAAGGCATTTGATATAAAACCAAAGATTAAACTGAATTCTCTTGGACTCGGATTCAATAGAAATAAAATTTCTGAATACGAATCAGATTCCTATGCAGAGAATCCTCTATAATGTCGAGTCTACATTCAAAGTTTTGTGCTTTCAATATATACTGTCAGAGCTTTTTGTTGAATAGATTTTCATATTATAAGCAAACTATAAGTTATAGTCTAAAAATGCAGTGATATTTACTATAATTTATATTATGTTAGTTTATAATTCAGAGTTTTATTCAATTCATAGAATTGAAGTGAAGCCGAATCAAAATAATTGATGTCATTAATCCTCTTATATAAAAATTATTCACAAAACTACTGCAAAGCATCTAAAATAAAGAACTTTATTCTAACAGAAGTGCATATAAAGCAAAGTAAAGAACAGTATTAATCCTTTGCAATATTTTAATAAAATTTCTGCAAAATATTATTGAAAAACAAAGCCATCAGATGTTTACGAATATAATTTTTAATACAAAACTTTATATCTTTTTATCAGAAATACATTTTATCGCATTTCAACAGAAAATGCAAAAAATTAGTTTTTTTTAACGAAAACAATATTTTGTTTTCAACAGCAAAAAAAAGTGAAGCATTAGATCCGTTTGGAAACAATTGTTTGCAAATTGAATGCAAAGAATTTCTTTCATTTCTTCCTATTCTTAGCGTTTGTTGTCTTCTCTTAAAAATATTTAAAAACATCACAAAACGAATACATATATTGAATGATGAAAAACGATTTAACAAAACTAATATATTTATAAAATGGGTTTTAAAAATTCATTTCTTGAAGTTTACTTAGAGACTAGAAACTCTTGAAACTACATTTATTCGGTTAGGCATAAATAATCTAGAGCAATCATTTTGAAAAAAGCTTAAATATTTCAACCAATTTGATCTGAGAAACTCTTCTATGTTTGCCATTTATATGGTATTAGTATTTGTGAAGTTTAAGTGGATTTTTAAGTGAACGGACAAACTATACATAAACTATACATAAACTGAAAACTGAAAACAAAGGTGTTATCTAAATTCAATATTTTATTTTCTGATCTAATTTTGAAATAATTTTGTGATTTATTTTATAGAAGAGAAATATGACGAGTTTGAGCTTATGCTGAACGAGGCCTGTGCTCAACGCATAGCCCAAAAGAATGGACCACAAAATCAAATCCGTCGATCGCGTAAAGAATTGGAACGATTGTGCAAAAAGACTGACTTCAAGAAAGAAGAGGTGAAACTCTTGTATTGGGGATATAAGTGCGCCACAGCTATGTCCGATGGTATTCTCAATGAGTCCATTTTCAAAGATATTTATTCTCAATTCTTCCCACAGGCCGGTGAGTCAGATCAGTTTGATATTATTAAATCAGTCATACAATGGTTTTACTTCCCTTTTTTACTTCTTATTTCAAATCCCAAGTACTTATTGATTCAAAATTTCATTGAGTGGTTAAACTCAATAAAATATTTCGGACTATTTTATGGAATGGAATCTATGAGATAAGATCAGACTTATGTCGAATGAATTCTTAAGCGAATCCTCAATATATAGAATAAATTGTGAATAATAAAGAGGCAAATATACATATAAGGGATATATTACATGAATAGAGGATATATTAAATTATTCTTCATTTACTTCTCTAACCAAGAATCAATCAAATCAGGAATTGATTTATGTGATTCTTGTTCTCTTGTTTTGCTTATTGCAATCAATTTACCAAAAGTCTGTCAAAAACACTTATTTTTCTGTCAATAATCAGAAGCAATGAAAATAACAGAAAATCACTGAAATTCATATCAAAATCAATATATTTGTTCAGTGAATTCAACTCAAAAATTAGACAATAGTTTGATATATTGCAAGATATCACCAAAGATTAAATTAGTATTTAAAAATACCTTTATAGGTGAGAAAAATCTAATATCTACGGTATTTTTATTGATAGGTGATGCCAGCCTTTACGCACACTATGTTTTTAATGCTATGTTTTCGGAAGCCCTAAAGAAGAACAATGGACAAATTACATTCTCCGACTACGCCTGTGCTCTTTCTTTGTTATGCCGGGGATCAGTAGCCGATAAAATACAATGGATTTTTACTTTATATGACACCAAAAAAGACGGTTTGTATTAATTCTTTCATTAATTTCGTTATAATGACATAAAATCAATGAATCTTTTTATGAGAATTTTATTTAATTGAATCATAACTTTGAAATTATTATCATTTATAACACATTCATAACAATAAATGAATGTCTTTTGTTAGGCTGTCCAACATTTTTGAATAGATTTAAACCAAGAACTATAAAAAATTATAAGATACTAATAGTGATGTATTCTCTATGCTTTTAGAGTTTATTTCTGCAAGAATTATTTACTAATGAAATAGTTGAAGGTCTAATTAGTTTGATTTGGACATTTTAACATAGTTTGTTAAGTTTAAATTTTATTGCAAAACATTTCCAATTAACCAAAACATGACTTAATTTTAATTGATTGCAATAATTATTTCAATTTGTTAAATTGGGCTAATTTATCATGGATAAATAATTTAATGAAAAATTTTTAAAACCAAATATAGGACCAAAACATTAAATGAGACAAATTTTGTTAGTTTTAATTATTTTATGAAAATATTATTAATGAATGAAATCTTTTAATTTAAAAATGATGTCAAAACATGATTTTGTGACAAATCTGTGACACAAACTATTTTCACACATTTTCTTATCGAAACATTTGAATAATTTATTCAATAATATTGTGTTTTGTTTTTCGTGACTCACTTTTTAATCAAACTCTTTTCACATAAAAAACAATTTGAATATATTTTTGAATTTACATTTGATTTAAGAAAAAATAACAAAACTTAGAATTTATTTCTCAAGAATTGCGCAAAATTTTGATTCAAAAACTTATCCATTAATTGAATAATATTTGAGTCGAACTGATTTATAGGTCGTATAACTATCGACGAATTGGTTGAGATATCGATAGCGATATACGCGTTGTTAGGATGTAATGTATCGCCAGCTTATGATCTGAAGACATGCGAAGATCACGCGAAGAAAGTATTCTCAAAGCTGGACGTCAACAACAACGGCTATATTACTTACGATCAGTTTGAGGAGATCTGTCTCAAAGTAAGCATTACTTCACTCCTGGATATCCTTTCAATTGAATCAATCATTTTATTTGAAATTGAATTATGAATTAAATCGAAAACTTTTTTTCAAATATTTTGCTTTTCTTCACCAAAAGGACGAAACTATACTAAAATCGATGGAATTCCTCGACACAACTGGATTGCAATGAAAGCATATTCTGTGCTTTCTTTGAATAAATCGTTTCCGACATCTCTTTATTCCATTGAAATGTTGTAACACTTTGTGGAAAAAAATTCAAAAATTTCATCCAGTCATCTGATTTTCGACAAAACCGTCTCAATTCGATCAATCGGTCTTCAAATCGAAATTATTAGTATTAGACCTAACAATAGAGCACAACATAACATAATATAAGACATTCTCTAACAAATACCTCAAAATGTTTAACACTATGTTTAATGTAGTGAATGAGGAATAATCACTCCATTAAAAGATAAATTATAATAGAGTTTCTTATCTCAAAGAATTCTTTCTAAACTATTATTTAAAAGGTGAAATATAAGATGAAACTTTTTCATTTAACTATTATGAAGGAAAGATCAACTGGATGATCAAGTTTAGTTTAATCAAAGAATATTTATTGAATTTTTCAAATGTTGAAATATAACGAACTGTTTTAAAAAGAAGTAAATGTGATTTTTTAAATGCCTCCTTTAATATATAAATAGTAACAGAAGAGCATTAGATATGAACTACAAGTGTAGTCACTAGAGTTTATTCTAGTTAATTGATGAATAAATAAGTATTTATATAGAATATCATTTATAAGTAGGTATGAGTACAATTTAATTAATTAAATACAAAGTTGGAGAGGGAGGGATAGTTCAGGTAATAGTGATCAGTGATCACCAAGATATCCATTCAAAATATAACTATAAATTAAACTTGAAAATAGCCTTTTTTGTTGTTCAATGAGTTTTTTGTGATTTAGTCAAAGAATATATGGTTTTAGTTAAAGACAATCGAACTATCGTTTGTGTGTTCTGTGAATTCCCTTTAAATAAAGAGTTAAATATAGCGAATCATAAATAATTTAATTTATATTCCTTTAATTTGCAGCTATTGATCCACTATTGTATTCACAGCTCTGTTCCAACGCATCCTTTATTATTCCCTGTTTAAGAAATTAATCTTTTTTAGAGTGATTGACATCCAATCAAAATATATAATACATTTTAATAATAATTGAAGTAATTGTCAATTATATCATTGAGCTCTTATGTGAAGCATTTTCGAAGATCTAAATCATTTGAATCTAAAAATCTATTTTCAATCAGAAGTGCCAAATGTGAGCTTTTATTGTTTAATTAACCATGTTTAATGAGTTTCGTTCAATTCTTTATTACCAAACATTAATTAAGTCATAAATAAGGACTCGAATGAGTGAAGAAGTAATTATTTAATGCATTTTATATTAATTTATATTGAATTCAATTTTCACAATAGTTTTAAAGTAGTTTAGTTGAAAATTTAAAGATTATTTGATGGTTGAATTCAATATATCTGAAGTATATTGAACAAGGTATTACAAAAATCTTTTCTAGTCTTAGAGAATGAATTGTGTCACCACTTATAAGATTTTCGATTCAAGTTTTTGATTAAGATTGAGTTCAATTTTCATCTGAACATCACTATGGATATATTGGCAAAGACATGAAGACACGAATACATGAAGGCATAAAGTGGTCACCTTTTGCTAAAAAATTCTGTAATCAAAAAGATGTTCACTAAAGCGATAGTTGACGACTAAGTATTAAAGAGATTTTAAGAAATGTTAGATATTATTATAATAACACATATTATATATTCTCATATAAACTCATTTATAAGTATTTTATTTAATTATTAATAGATTTTTAAATTACTTTCGATTTTTATGTATAAAATTTAAAGTTATGTCAAATAAAATATTGTTAGTAATATATTAATAAAAAGATGAATTTGAAGTATGAAAAAATTAAATGTGGAATCTTTATAACCTTAAATCTATTGTTCATGAATTTTTAACTCAACTTTTAAAATATTGAAAAATTTAACATTTCATTGAAGATTAAAAAAAAGAATAAAAATATCGAATGAATAATATAGTAGAGGTATTTGGAGGACAGACTCAGATTTATTTGATGCACAGATTATTAATATTATAAATCATTTGATACATTTGTATACAAATGTAAGCTTAGAAAGAAGATTCGGATCATTTAATAACTCATTCGATAGACTTAACAAATGATTGATTCAAAAAATATTCAAAATAAGACCAAATTTAAATGAAATATCGATTGAACCCTATTCTGAACCATGAAATTCATATTTACCCCAAAATTTAATACTTTTTAATCGATTGTAATTCAAAGTCAACGCAAATATTAATACGAAAATAGGTCTCACAATAAGTCAACGATGGATTGCATTGAAATATATGCCGAACGAGAATAAGATGAGGTCCAGTCCTCATAATTTTGGCCTTTATTTTAATTTTAAGCAAAATGTGTCCCAAATTGAGATACATTTCCATAAAACCTCATTAAAAGGACAGCAAATAAAAACAAGTTTTATAATAAGGTTCAGTTCAGACATCTCTCCAATCAATAAAACAAAGAAAAGATTAAGAATTTTATCTCAAAATCTGATGCGAAGAGAGTTTAACTTCAAAGATGACTAATTAAAATAAACAAATTTAGGACTAACTAACTGACATTGCTCAAACACACTCAAATAAGCTCGAATGTTAAAGAAGTATATCAACCATATCAATCGCAAAATGCAAAGGAGTCAGCAATCGGTCAAAGGAATTAATCCGGTTCTTTTAAAAACATTAATTCAATGTCTTAATGAACAAATATATTCTGATGGGAAAGGGAGGAGAGAAAGAGAGATAGGGAGAGCGATAGAGGCACTAATGTGAGCAACGGTGCGATCTATTGATGGTAAACGACATGAAAAGTAGTTATTCTGGTGTTGAGAGCCATCAATACTGAATGGATTTGTATTGAGTGAAGTCTTAAAAACAGTTTTCAAGTGTAAACCCTAACAATGGCTGCAGAGCTGACACTGACTGCAGACTCTTCAAGAGATGACAGTCTTTTTATATGAAAAATGGGTGTAAGAAGAGATCAAAATCAGTCTAAACTCGATTGACATTAAATTTGTATTTGAGGTCCAGTTTTGTATTAAATATAAATCGTTTCATACGATTTGCATATCGTTTACATTACTTATACTTTTGAGTGAAAAACCATTTTTGAAATGAATTGAAGACTAAAACAACAAAATGTTTTGATTATTAATTGACTCAAACAAGACATCAATCTTTGGTATCGGAATCGGAAAAGACTGACTTAAAATCTGCCGAACAGTTGAAACGGGATTTGATTGAATCAAATGCCGAATCAGTTGATTAAGAGAACAGATTTGTCGTTAAATGAATGCCAAATCTGCTATCGATAGTAGACTTTAGAGTTAAATCAAAAGATATTTAAACAAATTTGAAGGTTTTCTGTGAATATGTTATGATCGGTGTCACTAAAGCAATGTCCAAAATGACCCTCGACTTTGCTATCGATGTCTCAACCCTTCCGCCAGAAGTGAGGGAGAAGTTGGCAGAACTCGAACTCGAGTTATCCGAAGGTATGACTCATTTACCTCATTATCATTTCAAACATATCTTCAGATAATTGTCGACTGTTTTGCATTTTTAATGCATTTTCAACAAAATTAATGCAAATTCAATAGAAATAGAGTTTTGACTCATTTTTTTTATCCCAGAAATGTCTTTAATTTGAATTTGTGGTCAAATCAGTAAAAATTGATTCTAAAAAACTCTTTGAATGATTTAATCCAGAAATGAGTTATATTTTGTTTTATAACTCAAATTAAAATAAGTTATTGATTTCAACGAGTAATCTGATCCGTGGTATCAATTTGTTCATCTTATTTATGACTTCCTCCTCAGAAATTTGTTTTATATCAAATGTTTTAATTATTTTTAAATCAATTTTAAAGAAATTATTATTTTGTTATCTATTTGTCTGTATTTCCAATGATTGCGATAAAACTTCTTTTAATTGTAATCGAAATCCATTTGTGGTATAAATGAGTGTAAATATTGGCCTTAAACACAATATTTGATGTCCTCTTATAAGAAAGATAAGACAATTTTGAACATTCATTCGACTTATTCTTCATTTTTGTTTGTATTGAGTGAGTCGTTGACAAAACAAGAGATGATTCATAAACTCTTTGCAATTCATTGCCTTTTCACGAGTGCTGTCAATAGCTTTAGTCAATACCTGTTTGGCTACCGGTCTCTGAGAGGGACTCCCATCCGGACCATCCCTCTCATACAGAATAGTGTCAGAGCTTATGTGTTGCCTCATATATCCCTAATTCATAATTAAGAGCAATGAAACCAATACAACAAAAGAGCCACAAAAGTATCGTTCATTTCAAATGTTTATTCAATTTTATTGAACAAATTCTTGGAAGAAATGCTTTCAATTCATTGAGTTCTTTGTTAAACAAATTATATTTAAAATCCAAACAATTAGTCAAAGTATTAGTCATTAAATTTTCCCCGAATTCTTGAGAAGCATTTCATTTAAAAATATGCATTCATTTCCTCAAAAATGTATTTTAATGCTAAATATAATACACTTTTTGTGTGAAATATTTATTTAAATGTTTTAAAAATAGTATTAAATTACTCTTAATTTTGCATAACTTTGTTTCTAATGATTTTCTTTAAATCGATTGTTTTCGGACATAATTGGCGTTCAGTTGAGGATAAAACTGAATTAATGGCTTATTGTGGAAAAGTTAACACTTTATTGACAGACAATGAATTGTAAAACCAAAGTTTGACAGTTGGAGAATGCCTTTCTCTTAACGCCTTGACCTCAATATAATTGAGCTTTAATTGCATCCATTATTTACTAATCGTTTGATTGAATCAGTTTTTAGTTTCTGAGACTTGTCTTTAATTATTTGAAATGTATAGCAATTAAGTCTAATAAGTGTTTCACATATTATCTCAAATCTTATTTGAAAACTAGATTTATATGAATATATTGAATACAAATTGAATACAACACTCAAATGATTCACATTTTTGTTAACAAAACTATAAAATTAGAATAATTTGCGAAATTAAATATTAAAATGCAGTGTCGGGTGTGTCTGCAGCGGACTGTCCTCTATTCTCATTTAAATGGATATTTTGATCTGAATTTTCCCTCAAAAGCGACAGTTATTTCAGCGAAACATTTGCCTCAAAATGAACTCTTAAAATACATACTCTTTTTGGTCTGTTTTTACAGACCAGTAGTTAATTCATTATATGGTTTGGTTCTCCTCTTTGTTGATACAAAAATCATTTGTTTTTGCGATACAGGGAACAGACAGACACTCATTAAATGAATTTCAGTAACCAATAGTTTCTGAACGAAAGCTTGTATTTTACCATTTATTCAGAATATAGTATTGAATTCAATAAACAATTTTATTTAATATTCAATTATATCTATATTTATATTAAATATTTAATAAAGAGTTTGTTTTCATTCAAAGTACAAGATTTTCACACAATTTAATGATAAGACTTATGGTTTGATTTACTCCTCTCGAGTGACAATCTTATGCATTCCCTTAAGTCTGTTGAAAGAAATTGGACTTTTCCTGTGCCTCTTAAACCTCCCTTAACTTAGTGGGCGGTTTGTTGTACTTCCTTTACTGCTATCGAATTGGAAGTTCATATCGAGCTCTGACTTGACTGCAGTTTGTTTTAATTCTTGGCGTTTGAAGACTGACTCCAATAATAAACGATTGCTTACATCCAGTCCTGAGTTTATATACTTTAGTTTAGTTTAAAAGTTTTGATTTCTAAATATCACTCAATTATTAACTCCGACATCAAATTCAGTCAATTCTATGCATATGTTTTCTATTTTAAGCTTCTTTTGAACTCTTCTTTGAAGTTAATGTCTTCCGAATGAAAATCTGCTAAAAGTTTAATGTTTTTGCGAATCAATGTTTGCCATAAAGTGGTTATGAAAATATTGTTTGTAACGATTAAAAGCCCTTTTCATAACCCAATTTCAAGTCCACTCGCTTTGGAATAATTGGAGTGCAATGAACGTAACGAACGCTTTCCAGTAATCAATGTTCAGATAATTTCTATCTTTTTTATTTACAAACCATTTATGGCCAAAATATAAGGAAACAAATCATTTTGATCCACAAAATCGTTTGCTATCATTCAATTCAATCGACTCTTTCGACGACACTTCAAATTAAGTCATTATTTTAATTATAAACTTCTTTTGAAGAATTTGTTATTTTCCACAATTTTATTGAGTGTTTCAGTACTACTACTCCTATGAGTTGAGAATGGAGTTCATCACTCATAGGGTTTGTCTTCCGTTCTATCTTTGAGTCTATTTTTCGTTTATCCAAACATTTGAAAAACTGACTAAAAATTGCTTAAAAACGAAGAGTTCGACGAAAAACTCAGTGTTTTGTCACTTATTTTGTCCGCTCTGTTGACTATTTATATCATTTTGGAGTCACTGGAAAACTGTGTGACTCTCCTCTAAAGTTAGTGATTGTTTCGTTGAAATAGTAATGAGTTTTATACCAATCGCTGACAATCGCATAAAAAAGATGAATCCGCGACATTCCGAAAGTGATTTCAATCGAAGTGCTCACTACTGTCGCTCATCAGAAGCCCAGCGTTCAATACGTTGTCCTCGAATCTCATATTCAAAGCCTAATCCCTCAAAAGAAATACGTAGTGCTTGTAATCGGCCGATTGACTCCTCTTATTCAAAGCCTGTCCAGAGTAGAGATAAATGTCACAACAGTTACGCCAATTCATCTATAATTCATTCGAAGCAAAACACTTCAGATTATATGAACCCTCAGAACAGTTGTGACAAAGGATTTAAATCTGAAAACAAATCGGGTCTTAATAAGAGTCAATCGAACGCAGAGAAAGCCAGTGAACATCTGGAGCACATCTGGTCAGGGCTACCACTGCATGTATGGCAGTCATTAATGACCAGCCAATCATCCAATTTATCCAATGTTGCTCTCTGTGGTCGTGAGAGTTCTTCTGACACATCTTCAGCGGAAGTATTATCTTCTCTTCACTCGTCATCGGAATTTGATTCGAGCTCTTCAGAGGAAGACGTCTTTATGTTCACAGGTCTGTCTGTCTGTCTATTTATGTGTGTCTTATGAGATCCTCCAACCACTGAGTTATGATTGTAAACAAATAATTGAATTCTTTGTCCAAAACTGTTCTCATTCTTTGATAAGTGTTTGGAAACAAAACGTAAACATAAAACTGATTTTCTGTTCATTTGATGATTAGATAAGAGTTTCCCTGACTTTCTGTTAACAAAAGTATTGTTATTTTCAGTAAATATATCGACAAATGTTTCAATAATAGCGTCAAACCAGAAGTGCTGTCGGTTTGCAAATATCACTTTTTTGCCAATTTTTGCTGATTAATCAAATTCCTCTTCAGTCGTGTCTCTCATATAATAATTATAATTAATTCTTTGTTTCAAATAATAGTTTTATAATAATGTATATAATATTCGTTTATTGTCTTTCATTCTCATCAAATGGTTTATTAATTTGAAGAGTAGTTGAACTCTATTTCTATATTTGCATTAATTGTGACTTTTGTTCAATTTTTTGTCTCATTATTCACTGAAATGTGAAAAATACGTTCAATAACTCTAATGACTGTTTTGTTTGACTTCAATTAAAAGGTGATATAACACAAAAGGGATACGAAAAGAAAAAATCTCGATTATTGGCTCCTTATATAACGTGCCATCAGTCAGGTATACATCAAATATTAGATTTAAAACACTTTGTTTTGAGTAAACACAAGTGACAACACTTTTAACTCAAAAGAGTGTCTCAAACAATACAATCAAATATTTGTTTTAATCATTTGATTTGATTTAATGTTTTGAATTCAGGTGCTGCCAGTCCTTCGACTCGTGCCAAACGAAGAGCTCACAGAAGATTAACACGACATGAAAGCAGATACCATTCCGGTAAACATATCTATTAATCTGTTGTCTTATTGAGTGCTAATACTTTCTTAAATATCAATAATACTTAAATATTTGGCTAATCCTTGCTCTTTATGTGAGGACCGGTTATTGGCGTCAAAGGTTTCCCACGGAATAAAAGTCTTCTTAAATTGAATTATTAGTTAAACCAATAGTTAAAAGTGTAGTGACTCTGGTCTTTGGTTTTTATAGATTTTAGGACTTTTAATGATCGACCGAATGATAAGACGTCAATAAAAGCAACGAAAAAGGAGTTACAGATAAAAATCAGTGCATTTAATATAATATTTGACATTCAATACATTGAATATTTCATTAATTGATTTTTAAATTTAAATATATTTGAAAAACATTTACAAAAATCTATTGATTTCTTAAACAAAATAATTATTTTAATTGAAATAAACACTTAATTTGAATAAACATTTAGATTACAAAATATTACTTAAAATTCCATTAAATTCCTGATATTTATCCTAATATTGAATGAAAGACTCAGTTATTAACATTAATTGCAGAAGTGAGACAAGAGGCTGTGCAACAGGCGTTGGCCGCTATGCAAAAGGTTGTGAATTGTTTTAATTTTGTTAACAATAAAACATTTGTTTGAATTAATTGTGGAATTCATAACAGAAACCGAAGCCATCGATGCCAATGCCCTCCAAAAGGACGTCAGTTATGGCTACTTCTCCCCCATCTCGGGATAGAAAAAGAGTGACCGACTCGTCATCAGATGACGACAGTATTCTAAATGAAAGCAGTAGTACACCAGAACAGGACAGGAATTCCCGTCCCTTCTCTGTGGGGCAATCAGTGAACTCATCGGACACTTCGAGTACATCTTCACCGGCACATGAAATGCAAGCGCCTCCGCCCAGAATAATCGGCGTTCAGGAACATAGCAGTGCTTTAGTCGCTCAACAAATAAGTCATAATCAACACAGACGTAAGCCTCAGTCACATCAGTCATCTCAGCCCCCATTACCTCCACATCAGCAGCAGATCCTTAAACAACATCTAATAAATTCAAGAATCGGAATGAATGGCAGTTCCAATGACTACGCAAATGATTTGCCACCTAATCGTCCCGAACGCATAAGTTCTCGCTCTGACAGTGGAATCGTTAACTTAGCGGACATTCAGAATCTGAATCCTTCGATGACATATAACGCACAGCCAGACGTCACAAGTAATACACAATCGCTGAGAGACTCACAATCGGGTAAATTATTTATTTGTTTTTGTTATACAAATGAAACTAATTTTTGTTTAATTAAGGACTCGATAACTATAGCACCGGTACTGGAACTGGAAGATGGAAAGTGTCCGCAAAGATTCAACAATTGTTAAACACATTAAAACGCCCCAAACGTCGACCCCTTCCGGACTTCTATATCGATGACGAGACGGATCTAGAAATATCTTCAAAACAATTGGATCCGACTGCACCCCGACCTGAGGGCAGCACAATGTTGCCATCAATAGGAGAACAGCTTATGGTACCGGCAGGTCTACCTAAAACTTTGGAGGCTGCACTCCTGAGGTATGGTTCGGCGACATTCAAAGCTCCGGCAGCAACAGTGTTGGACACGAGCGGCAAAATGAGTGCTCCTCTCACTTATGGCAAACTTTTGAGTCGTTCCCGAAAAATAGCCTATAATTTGCTTAACAAAATCGGACAGAAGGGAGAGCTCAGCATAAAACCAGGCGATAGAATAGCTCTCGTCTTTCCAAACAACGATCCGATTGGTTTTATGTGTGCATACTATGGTTGCCTAACCGCTGGTGTAGTGCCGGTTCCAATCGAAGTTCCGCTGACCAGACGTGATGCCGGTTCCCAACAAATAGGATTTCTTTTGGGCAGTTGTAATGTGGCGTTTGCTCTCACTTCTGAGGCGTGCAATAAAGGCTTTCCTAAGAACGCCACCGGAGAGATACATACATTTAAGGGTTGGCCTAAACTAAGTTGGCTCATCATTGATAATTTGAGTAAACCCCCAAAGGACTGGTCACCCCCTTCGAGAATTTCTGAAGAAGCGCCGGCTTATATTGAATATACTGTTGATAGAGAAGGAGCGATGAAAGGAGTGTCTGTTTCAAGAAATGCGATGATATCGCACTGTCGAGCACTTACCGGTGCCTGCAATTACACCGAAGGAGAGATAATGATATGTGTTCTCGACTTTAAACGAGAGGTCGGTTTATGGCATTCCATACTCTGCAGTGTTTTGAATGGAATGCACGTAATATTCATACCGTACGCCCTAATGAAGATAAACCCGGCCTCTTGGATGCTTATGATCACTAAATTCAAGGCTTCGGTCGCCATCTGTAAGTCACGTGATCTTCATTGGGGTCTTTTGGCCACAAAAGATCACAAAGACGTCAACTTGAGTTCGCTTCGAATGCTATTAGTCGCCGATGGATCCAATCCGTGGTCTCTTTCATCCTGTGATCAATTCCTAAATGTGTTTCACAGTCGAGGTCTAAGAGTTGAAGCCATGTGTCCCTGTGCTGTCTCAGCCGAAGCCCTCACTATATCTGTCAGAAGGTATGTCTTATTTGAATCTATTTTCTATAATAACTATAAATAAGATAATCATTTGTTTTGATTTATAACTTTTGATGAAAGATTGGAATTATATTAAAATCAGATAATATTTACTTTCAATGATTTAGACATTAATTGACTCGAATTTGTCATTATTTGTGTTATTAATTATTTTTAGTAAAATTAGAGCAAAAATATAAATAAAAATCGATTATTAAGTGTTTCTATAATTTTATTTAAAAAATTGTTTAACTATAGACCGGGTCGAACAGGAATTGGATCCACTGGAAGGGGTGTTCTATCTATGTCTGCACTCAGTTATGGTGTCATTCGTGTGGATCAAGAAAATAGTTTGACTTCACTAACTCTTCAAGATTGCGGTCATGTATTACCCGGAGGTATGTCTTAATGATTGACTTTAACTTAATATAAATCAGTTAATAATGTCTTTAATAATAGTTATTATTATTAATAATAATATAATAAAAGAAAAGTTTTAATAAATTATTTATTAATTAATTATAAATTGTTTTATACTTTAAAGCGATCGCAGCTGTCGTTAAAATTAATGGAGCGCCTCATCTATGCAAAACTGATGAAGTGGGGGAAATCTGTTTGAGTACAAACGCTGCCGGTTCTTGTTATTGGGGTCTTCAGGGCCTAACTAACAATATATTTAAGATGCAACCCCTCAACTCTGATGGCCGTCCCTTCAGTGAACAGACATTTGTGAGAACAGGTCTCTTAGGTTTTATGGGACCGGGAGCTCTTGTATTCGTTTGCGGTACAAGAGATGGTGTGATGACTGTTAGCGGCCGAAAGCACAACACCGATGATCTGATCGCTACTGTCTTAGCAGTGGAACCAATGAAGTTCGTATACCGCGGAAGAATTGCCGTCTTTTCGATTCGTGTTTTGAGAGACGACAGGATTTGTGTTATCGCAGAACAACGGCCCGACTGTACGGAAGAAGAGAGCTTTCAATGGATGAGTCGAGTCCTTCAGGCGGTTGATAGTATACATCAGGTCGGCATCTATTGTCTGGCATTAGTTCCTCCAAATTGTTTACCCAAAACTCCTTTGGGAGGAATTCATATGTCGGAAGTGAAGCGCAGATATTTGGAGGGAACTCTTCATCCGGCAAATGTGTTGATGTGTCCGCACACTTGTGTCACAAATCTGCCAAAACCAAGAGAAGTTCACACAGAAATAGGACCGGCATCTGTTATGGTTGGAAACATTGTTCAGGGCGTAAGGCTAGCCATTGCACAGGGAAGGGATGTCGGATCTATAGAAGAAGACTCAGACACTACCAGAAAGTATCAGTTTATTTCAGAGATATTGAAGTGGAGGTCCACCACATCTCCCGATCACAATATATTTACTTTACTCAACTCAAAAGGTAGCGAAACGTCTACCCTTTCCTGTTCTCAACTTCACAAAAAGGCTGAGAGAGTGGCCTGTCTTCTGTTGGAGAGGGGAAAGTTGAATACTGGTGATCACGTGGCGCTCATATATTCTCCTGGAATTGATCTGATCTGTGCTTTCTATGGATGTCTATTCATTGGTGTCGTACCGGTGACAATAAGGCCGCCCCATCCACAGAATTTACAAACAACTCTACCGACAGTCAGAATGATTGTTGACGTTTCGAAGTCAGTCCTAATCCTATCGACGGGTCCGGTCATAAAATTGCTCAAATCAAAAGAGGCCGGAAATGTGGTGGATATCAAATCATGGCCTCAAACGTTGGATACCGAAGATGTGCCCAAAAAGAAGTTGACCAGCATTTATAGGGCACCCACTCCTGAAATGATTGCTTACCTGGACTTTAGTGTCAGCACAACTGGAATGTTGGCCGGAATTAAAGTTTCTCATTCAGCGGCGGCATCCCTGTGCCGTAGTATGAAACTGGCCTGTGAGCTCTACCCCTCCCGACACATCGCCCTTTGCTTAGACCCATACTGTGGTTTGGGTTTTGTGTTGTGGTGTCTCAATAGTGTATACTCTGGTCATCACTCAATACTTATTCCTCCCTCAGAAGTAGAGATAAATCCCAGCTTATGGTTGAGTGCTGTCAGTCAATATAAAGTGAGGGACACCTTCTGCTCGTATGGCGTTATGGAGCTCTGCACTAAAGGATTGGGCTCTTCTATTCAGCAAATGAAGGTCTGTCCCATAGAACTCGTTAATGAAATTCACAAATAATTGAATTATTTTTTTTGTGTTTAACAGCAAAGGGGTGTAAACCTCAGTTGTGTCCGAACCTGTGTTGTTGTAGCGGAGGAGCGGCCGCGAGTGGCGCTCACAAACTCTTTCTCTAAACTATTTCAAAGTCTTGGTCTCTCCGCTCGCGCTGTCAGCACATCATTTGGTTGTAGAGTGAATGTCGCCCTTTGCCTTCAGGGCGCCTCCAGTCCCGATACAACTACTGTCTATGTGGACACCAGAGCTCTTCGCAACGATAGGGTAACACTCGTAGAGAGAGGCGCTCCTCATAGCCTATGTCTTATGGAATCGGGAAAACTTCTGCCCGGAGTCAAAGTAGTTATCGCTAATCCGGATACTAAGGGTCACTGCGGAGACTCCAATTTGGGAGAGGTATGTAATCAACGCTACCCTTCCTTTCAATTTGATTTACTTTATTGTGATTTATTTCCAGATATGGGTTCAGTCGCCCCACAACTCAAGCGGTTATTTCACGATATATGGAGACGACTCCCTCCATAACGACCACTTTAATGCTCGACTCATTACCGGTGACTCCACTCAAACGTACGCAAGAACTGGTTATTTGGGATTTTTAAGGCGAACCGAATCAGTTCAGGCAGACGGAGGTATTCATTCATTTACTTTAATTCACGAAAATTGACCCAAAATTAAATTGAATTAGAACTACACGACGCCATCTTTGTTGTCGGCTCTTTGGATGAGACCATTACTCTTAGAGGTCTTCGTTATCATCCGATAGATATAGAGAATAGTGTTATGAGATCTCATAAGAAAATTTCCGAATCGTAAGCAATCATTGATTTATTGATTTACTCTTTGAGTCATAAAAAGAGGTAATTCTCTAATAAATATGTTTTATTCAGAGCTGTGTTCACGTGGACTAACCTATTGGTAGTCGTCGTCGAATTGGACGGCAATGAAAACGAAGCTTTAGATTTGGTTCCGTTAGTGACAAATGTTGTCTTAGAAGAACACCACTTAATAGTAGGGGTTGTGGTTGTTGTCGATCCCGGAGTCGTTCCAATAAACTCCAGGGGAGAGAAACAACGAATGCATTTACGCGATGGTTTCCTCGCAGGTATGACCACATCAATGGCTTCTCTTTATTCTGGATTATGTTTTAACGAATTATCTTTAATTGCAGATCAATTGGACCCGATTTATGTGGCGTACAATATGTGATCGTTTTGTTATTTTTGAGTTTTTATTACATTTATATTACATTCCATTACTATTAGCGCTCGTTATATACAGTTATTGATAGCATTAAAGGCTTTCAATCGTTTTTCATCAGTAAATCATTTTTGGAAAAAATCGATAATTTATTGTAAATTAGGAATAAAATGATTAAAACTATTATTAGTTGTAATTCAATAATACATTTGCTTTTACAGTAAAAAAAGATTGATTTTCAGATGTTCCAGATTGACTTTCACATCAGTCTATTGGTTCCAAAAACACTTTCACATAATGAAAATTATTTTTCACATTT